>CAUYQV010010631.1:0-26410 GCA_963574575.1 Galagoides demidoff | reverse complement strand
ATGCTATGGCATCATAGCTCACAGCAACCTCCAACTCCTGGGCTCAAGCGAGTCTCCTGCCTCAGCCTCCCAAGTAGCTGGGACTACAGGCACCCGCCACAATGCCTGGCTATTTTTTGGTTGCAGCCATCATTGTTGTTTTGGCAGGCCCGGCTGGATTCGAACCTGCCACCTTAGGTGTATTCGAACCCACCACCTTAGGTGTATGTGGCTGGTGCCTTAGCCACTTGAGCCACAGGTGCCTAGCCTAAAACTGAGTCTTTAACTCAAGTAGTTCAAGCTGAGAAATAAAACCCAAACTGAAGCATCAAGATTCTAAATCTGAATGAAAACAACAAGTGGAATCCACCATCTAAAGCAAGAAAGGAAAAAAATCTTCTGGAGTCAAGGCACAAAGAAACTCACAAGACCTTGCTACTCAACACTGAATGCTATTTACTTAATGGCCTCAATAGTATCACTCTTAGGAACTCAGACTAGCAATTATATGGTTATCAGAGAAAAAAGAACCTCAACCCTCAAGAAGATTAAAACAAGATGGCACAATAAAAAGGGAATTTATACAAGCAGGACATCTCACCGATTCTCGGAAGCCATCATACTTGTAGACGTGGCCATTCTTTGTGAGTAGTTTAAGTCCATGACCCAGAGCGACACGGCGCCAGATGCCTTCTGTTAACTCCCCAGCCTGGATGTTGTCCACTTTGCCTGTCTTGCTGTTCTTGAAGATGATGCTCTGGCGGCTCAACCTCAGCCGACCATCATTCTGTTGGCAAAGCAGGCCGAGATGCATGTGGCAGTACACAGTGTGTCCTGAGTATGATTCTAGCCAACACCTGTTCTGGGTGCTAGTGGGTTGGCCAAGTTGTCAATGCAAGAGCAACAGTTGAAGGGTGAGGGCCAGTAAGAAGGGTCAAGTGGCCAGGAAGTCTAGATTCTAAACCTGGCCCTGGCATCCAGAACACTCGCAGGTCCTCAGTTTCCTCATTTGTAAAATAGGAATTTGGGATTCAATGGCATGTCCCTATGACTCCTGAAACACTCAGCACTGCCCTGTGTTGAGAGAACACCAGGTACACAAGATACTGAGTCTTCCTCTTCCAAAGTAATAACATTATCAAAAGAAGATCTCATAAATGGATAAAACTCTACCCTCCTTCCCTCTCTCCACCTGTATAAAATGCCCAAGGCATTCTCACCATGGAGCCTTTCACCTCCTGATAGACGTCGTTGAACTCCAGGGTCTCTGCCATGTTGCCCTACCCGTGGTGGCCTGGGCACAGAGCCCTAGGCTGCACAAGAGAAACCGAGTTAAGTGGGAGCTGCGCTCCAACTCCTGAGGGGTGTGCAGGTGCTCACCAGGCTGGAAATCTGAATTCAACAAGGAGACAGAAAAGTATGAAATACAACACTTCACCGTGCTCACGGGTGGAACCAGGCGGCTAGTCCTGGCTTCGCCTGGGATGTCTCAGGACTCCTCTGCCTGGAAACCCACAAGCAAGCTTTGCGGTGCTCATGGGGGCAGGCCCAGGCCTGGCTGGGGAACCGGGCCTGGAGCAGCGCTTACATCCTATCCCAACCCGACATCCGCTCTGGGCGCTCCACCGGGAGCCATGGCAACGAGCAGCGGAACCCCTAAGGCCTGTCTGGAGCCAGCACCTCGCCCGCGCCCCACCCAGCTCAGAGCGCAGGGTTTCCCCTCGCAGCGCTCCCACCACGCCGTGGCCCCAGACCCACGGTTCACCCCTCCCCCTAAAATGGATTAGCCCACTGCCCGCGAATTCGAACGCGGAACGGTCCATCTCGAGCGTCCCGCGGGGGAGCGGGGCCTTGCTGGTGCCGGGGAACGGCGACCACCTACCTTCTTAGGCTACAGCCTCGCGACGACCTGGGCGCGGGAGGTGGGCGCGTTGGGGCTGGGGGGGGCACAGAGGGGGGTGGGTAGGCGGGGGATTGGGGGGGTACACTGGGGAAGCTTTTCCCGCGTGCGCGGCCCCGCGGCCTGCCACCGGAAGTCGCTCACGGACCATAGAGAGGGTGAGCTCGCTAGAGAGGAGCAAGCCCGGCCCGCCTTCGAGATGAACAGGTAGAGCGTCAGCGACTCGGGAGGACCTGAGGAAAGTGTGGTTGCGGTGAGGTCCTGCCCAGGTGGAATCTCCCTTTAAAAAATGGGACCATGTGAGGCTCTTTAGAAAGTTGCAGACACTTCCTCAGTGCAGGCCGGATTCTAAAGCGAAATTCTGTACCTTTGTTTTATCTTTTATTTCATCGGACTTTCTTCGAGGACGGGGTAGGGTATTGGAATGATGCGCGTCCCTCTCCTGCCAAATAGTTTCTGTGGCATGTAAAGGAGTCTGTGGAACAAGAATAAAGTTTAAAGAGTTATTGGAGAGAAATGCAGGCGTTGGTGTTATTGTAACCGTACTGTTCTCTAGCTGTACCGTCAAGTGGGATTAGATTCCTTTTAAAAATGATTTCACAGGCTACCCCCAAAATCTTAATATCCATAACCTCAATTTATAGATCCTCCGCAGCAGGCTGGTAAATGTCAGTATCAAGTTCAAGTACTGGTATCAGATTCACCGTGGAACCAGAACTGATTGGAAACCACGTTGTCCTGAGGTTGTGGTCCTGGCCTCCCTCATATAGTCCCAGGGTGCATCTTGCAAAATTAAAGAAGGCCAGACCTGGAGGAGATGTTTGAGTTGTTCTAGGCCAGCCTCCTTTGACAGGTGGGAAAACTGAGGCCCCGAGAGGAGTTGCCAAGGTCTCAGTGAACTGGCAACAAAGCTGGAGGCTAGAACCTAGATTTCCTTAACACCAGTAGTCACAGTTATTCAGTGTTCAGAATGGCTGATGATATATGTTCTGTACAAAGGCATTAGGACAGAATATTTAAACTCAAGATTTCTCTGACAATTGCACCAGACTGCTAACTCAATCCTGGTATTAGTGATAACAGGAATGAGTTCAGGGCTTCCCCTGAACTCAATAGCTTTAACCTCTGGGTAAGGCTATTTCAGTATTATCTGACAACATAAATTCAATTGGATTTTTAAAATATGTATCAAGGACCTGTTATTAATCCAGTGCACTTCTAGGATTTGAGAAAACTAGTGAACAAGATGAAAACAGACCCAGCCTAAGCTGACAGTAAAAAAATGTGGTAACTGCTATGCTATATGTAGACAGCTTCAGCCATTGCCAATTGGAGGTAGAAATATGCAACTCTACTCATCCCTTCCCAGGAGAACCAGTGTTCAAAGGACCCCGTCTCCACCTAACTCATGCCATTGGAGGCAACTCAGGAAGGAAGGGGATGGCTGCAGAAATGGGTGGGATCTAACACACAGGAGTGAAGGGGTCCTCAGCTCAGACAGGCTATTAAGTGACTGGGGGATGGGACATTGCAAGGGGCTTTAGGGAGAGCATGAGCAGCTGGTGAGCTAGGGTGAGGATGTAGCAGAAGAGAATGGAACAGAAACAGTAGACAGAGTGCAGATAAAACACAAGTCCCAGAGGGCCCAGCCAGCTACATCCCAGGCAATCAGGAGCCCAGAATCGGAGACCCCACCCCTGCTGTGACATCACAGGGGAGTGGAGTGGAGATGAACATAAGGGGGGTCCCCCGCCCTGGCCCTGGCTTCTTGGCAGCCAGAGTGACAAGAGCAGAGAGTCTAGACACTGACTGGGGTTGCCTGGCTAAAAGGAACAGGCTCCCCGTTCCTTGAGCCCCTCTAAACTGCCCCTTTCAAGTTGTGATCTCTGTCTCCATGTCCTGAGGACCTCACTGTCCTGAGGCTGCCATCGGGCCCTTCTGAGTGGCCCCTGCACACTCTGTCGGCATGAACTGCATAGCAGATTTCTTTACCTATGAGACCACCAAGTCGGTGGTTGTGAAGAGCTGGACCATCGGAATCATCAACCGAGTCGTTCAGCTTCTGATCATCTCCTACTTTGTGGGGTGAGTCTGTGGCCCTTCAGGTGCTTGGAGGGGAGGGCTACCTGGCACCCTGTCCTCCCCCTCCTGCCTCAATTGCCACCATCCAGCTGCCTGAGTTCCTCCTCTCTTGGGGAAAATGGTTTCTTCTGTTGAACCGCGTCCTAAGGACTGACCCCAGCCAGGATCTGGTTTGAAGATGAATTCTTTGTCCCAGTAAATCCCCTAGAATTGGAGAGTAGACAAGACACACTTCTCTGAGGAGTAAGGGCTCTGCCCCTGCACTGCCCTTCACCAGGGAGGTCCCATGTGTTCCATGTCCACGGTCCCTTTTCTCATCCCTCCGACCAGAGGACAGGAACCCCCCTCCACCACCATCTTCCCATTCCCCCTCACTCCACTCTTGGGGTCTCAGAAAGACGGAAAGAGAGAAGGGAGATGGTGGCAGGTCGAGCCAGCTGGCAACAGGGAGGGAAGGAGCAAGACGGATTCATTTTAGAATGAGGAATTCCCTCCTGACATGGATGGGCAAGGTGGAGAGAGCTTGGAAAGGAAAGAAGCCTTTGCTCTTGGAGGGCAGGACAAAGCAGGAACTGCCCTTGAGGTGGGGAGAAACACAGGCATGAATAACACTCAGGGAAGAGTTCCTGAGGAGTAAAGTAGCTTTTCTGAATGGGTACAGATTTCTCAAGAATCCAGAAATGCTCCCCTTTGTAGAAAACATAAGTTCCTTAGCTCTATTTGACTTTTTGCCGGGTAACCCGTCCTGGGTGGCTTAAGAGCCAGGGAGCTCCAACCATCAGCTCTGGCCGCCACATCTCAGGGACACACACACAGGCCACAGATTAGACAATGGCTGGAAGAAGAAATGCAGGTTCTGTCCTATGGGCCTGCCATGCAGTGGTGGGCACCGGGAAACACGGGCAGAGAGGGAGGGTTTTCTAGCCTGATGTGTGGGTCTCTAGTCTCATGCCGTTCCTGAGACAATGGGTCTGTGTGTGAGAGACAGCAAGCCACAGATTGTCATGATCAGGCAGGTCAAAGGGGACATCCTGTGGGCATATGGGCTGGAGCTTCTTGGGAGTGGGCCTGCCTGCTTGGAAGGTTGGAGTCGTGTGTGAGGCCACGCGTGGAAAGATGGCTTGATGCGACTTTGTGAGCGATATGCTTTGCTCTGCATGCCTGGCAAGAGCCAGTGGGCTTCGGTTCACGGGTGTTGTAACAAAACTGCACAGCTACTACTCCATTCGGGGCTATTAGAAAAGGGATTCAAGTTTTGGGGTAGGATTCAATGGCCTTGAAGTTCCAACATTGACGCTTCGAGAGACATGAGGTCTTCTAACATTTCATGCCCACATCTCCAGGGCTTGCTAGGCTCCATGTTGGTTCACAAATGTTCCAGTATGTGTGCAGGGCTGTGACTGTTTATAGCCACACAATGGTAGATGTGCTGAGTGCAAAACCTGGCTCACAACATTCCCGGCCTGGTTCCACGGGCTCCAAGAGGGGGCTAAAGGCAGCTGGCTCGTGGTCCAGCCCACTCAGCCCTTGTCTCTCCTCCCCATCATGATCAGATCAAATCCTCCAGTCCTCAGCGCTGGAGTCCAGCCCACTGGAGCCAGCATGTGAGGCTCTGTGGCACCATGATATCCAGCCTCATCCATCTCCCAGCCTGACAGCTCCCCACGGACAGCACACAGCGCCTTCCAGCTACATTAGAACCCTGCAGCCCAGCCCCCAGCCTAGGCCCCTTCCCTGTACGTGGGACCCCACGCACCACTGCGACTTCATGAATCCCCTGCCATAACTTAGCAAAAATGTGCCAACAGTTTCTATACCAGGCATTGTGCACCAAGGACAGAACGATGGGAAAAGGCAGGCTGGGTCCTTGCCCTGGTGGGGCTTGCAGTATAAGGCAAGAGAGGGACATGGATCCAATCACATCCACCAACAAATACAAACGTTCCCCTGGCTCAGAGGTGCCCAGTTACAGGAGAGAAGTTTCTATGGAAGTGTTTGACCAGCTAAGGAAATGAAGAGAAGGTTTTCTGAAGATATGACATGTTAGCCAAGATCTGAAGAACAAATAAGAGCAAGTCGGGTGAAAGAAGGAAAGGAAGATGGTCCAAAGCAGAAAAGTCCCCTCTGCCTGGCAAACAGAGGAAGGAAAAGAAGGTCACCGTGGCTGGAGCCGGGGAGCAGAGGCGAGCAGCGTAAGGCAGATGGGAATACAGACCGAGGTCGGAGCTCAGATACCTGCAGAGAATTTTCGTTTTTTACAGGAAAGGAATGAGCAGGAAGTTCCAAAAGCATCTGAGCCCGTGTATGTGCGAGCCTGTGTGTGTGTGTGTGTGTGTGTGTGTGTGTGTGTGTGTGTGTGTGTGTGAGTGAGACAGACAGACACAATGAGGTCTGAATCGGGGAAGACAGACCACACTGATGAGCCAGAGGATGGAGGGAGTAGGACAAAGCTGGAAAACCTGAAGATGCCACCCGGTCCTGGGAAGAGAGATGACAGCTTGGACTCAACTGGAATTTGCAAGGATTTTAGGGCTGTGGGGTTAACGTTTAATACTTGAATCTCTTCCCCATTAACCCCCCCCCCCCAGGTAGGTGAGATGCACAGCCGCTGACTGAGTGTGCATGACCGAGCTGGCCCTCCATCTTAGGCACTGGCAGCGCACATGGCCTGACGCCTGGCACACACTCTCACCCTACCCCCCTCACCTCGGCTGCCCATGCGGGGTTTGGCGCCCCTCATCACTGCTTTCCTCTACCCACCCCAGGTGCACAGACAGGCCTGGACTTGCCTGACCTGACATTGATCACATCTTTTGTGAGCCCAGGTGGTAAAACCCAGTGTCCTCTCTGGGATGGGACTTCCTAAAAGCCAGTCCCCTTTCTGGCTCCTGGGGACCTGTGTCCCTGGAAGCGCTGGCTGGCCCTTGGCCTGAGGTTGACTTCCCGAGCCTTCCTGAAGGTTCCTCAGAAGGACTGGTGATGGTGGAGGGAGCCTCTGACCCAGTCACCGTCCCACCCTCCCTGCCCTGATCCTCCCCAGGAGGCCCAATCTGCACACTCACTGTCTGCTCAGCCCCCTCCTTTGGTTCATAATATTCAGCCTCATTTCGGATCCTGGGTAGATGCTCAATACAGAAAGCGGTTAAAAGGGAGGAGCTGATCTGGTTTAAAGAGAAGGGCCTGGAATTCCACCTTCGAGGTCCTCCTCCCATCCTCTGTGGTAACACTAGGTAACAAATATGGCAGAGACCTGTTGGGATGCCCCATCGCACTGGTCCAGAGAGAAGAATGCTCCCCCTCTCCTGCCCTCCTCGCCCCTGTCAGCAGCCCCACAGGATGTGAAAGCCGAGTCTGACACCAGCCAGGAGCAGAGCCTCAGCTCAGTCACTTTGACTCCCAGCCCCAGTCCCCATATCTGGAAAATGGGTTTAGGGATACCCCCTCCCCGAGAGTCATGGGGAGGGGAGGTAACATATGTCAAGCTCCTAGCCTGAGAGGGTGATTCAGTAAGATCCAGCAATTAGTACTATTTCATAGCCTTCCCATCGTGCCTCCCTCCCCCTTTCCCTCTGCCCAGCTCACACTTTCCTAGGAGACCCCCCTTTCCTGCACCCACAGCACACACTCTTTACACCCACTCCCTGCCCTCCTCCTTGACTCCTGGGGGTGGACGGGAGGGTGCTGGGGCGCTGCTCTGGCCTCCTTCCTGCACATCCCACCTGCCAAGGAGCTGCCACACGCCTTCCGCTCTATAAATAATAAACCAGGAATGCGAGAAGAAAATAAGTCAGAGCAGCCGAGTAAATGCCAAGAACTGAAGGCTCAGTCCTGCCCCATCTCCTAATCCCTGGCCTCCAGGGACAGACCGGACCCCTCTGTTCTGGAAATGAAGCATCCTCTTCTTTCAAGCTGCCCAGACTAAGTCCTCAGGGCCCAAGGGGCCACTACAATTCCTCCATTTGTTATTTAACTCAGAGGATTCTAATGTGGTCTTTCCTCCCCACTGGGCATAAGAAGGAGCCTTGAAGGAGGGGGAGGAGGAGGAAAGAGATTGGTTAATTGTTCCTCAGAGTCCTCAGGCCCCTTCCTCCTGAGACTTTCCTGAGCTAGGAGATGGTCTCCCTGGTGATGAGCTGAGCCAGCAAGACAAGCTACCAGGGTCCTGTCCAGAGGACCAGTGGTGGCCTAGCCCTGAGCTGGGACACAGGTGGAGTGATGTGGTTGTGAGTGGTCTGCAGCAGGCTTCCTGGTTTAAAACACATATACCAGCTGTGTGACCTTGGGCAAGTCACCACACCCCTCTGTGCTCATGTTTTTTCATTTTGACATGAAGGTAACAAAGCTGTCTCATCAGTGGGGATTCATCAAGGATTCAGCTTAGGGCACACTGTGTTGGTTATATGATAATAGAAATCAGAACTCTGCTTCCCATTTGCAAATCTTTCTGGACTTTAAGGACAAAGTGGCCTCAGAAAATCATTTCCTTAGATCAATATTGAGAAATGTGTCCATTCTGTGGCCAGGCACACTGAGGTTCCAGAAGGGTGTGTTTGGACCTCAGCTTGCTCTCTGGTGAGTATATAGCTGTGGCCACTCCCATCTTAGTTGGAGCAGAGAACCTGAGTCCAAGACCTCTCTCTTTTTACTCTGGAGGGCCCTGGACCTTGAGCTAATGATGCTCATTTGGAGAACTTCCCTGTTCCCTGTAACAGGGATGATCTCCTCTCTTCTGCTAGGACATAACACAGCAGATGAGATTTCTTTTTCTTTTTTTTTTTTTTTTTTGAGATGGAGCCTCAAGCTATCCCCCTGGGTAGAGTGCCATGGCATTACAGCTCATAGCAACCTCCAACTCCTGGGCTCAAGCGAGTCTCCTGCCTCTGCCTCCGCCTCCCAAGTAGCTGGGACCACAGGCGCCCGCCACAATGCCTGGCCATTTTTTGGTTGCAGCCATCATTGTTGTTTGGCGGGCCCGGGCTGGGGATTTGAACCCGCCACCTTAGGTGTACGTGGCTGGTGCCTTAGCCGATTGAGCCACAGGCGCCGAGCCGCAGATGAGATTTCTATGTAAAGTGTACTTCCTTGTGAGATCTTAATAAAACCTATCCCCTTCTTAAAAAAAAAAAAAAGAAAAGAAAAGAAAAGTGCTTGGGATAGCAAACAACATCACAGACCTCCATAGAGGCGTGGTGTTCATAAAAGCATTTTACAGGCATTCAGATAAACTCTTAATGGTGCACTAATCAGGATGCTGCCCGCTATGGACCAATAAAACAGGTAACAGGTTTGGAGCCATTTGCCTCTGCTGTGACTCCACCCGTTTTCTCCCACAAGAAAATATTCATCAGAGAGCTGTGCATTGCTTCTTGAGAGTGTACATTTAGACCAGATTCATATTTACACTGTCAGTATGACAGATGAGTGAAAAAAACTTAATGCACTATTGGATTTTTCACTTCTTCTTTTACATTTTTATTTATTTATTTGAGACAGAGTCTTACTCTGCCGCCCTGCGTAGAGTGCCGTGACAACATCATAGCTCATGTCAACCTCAAGCTCTTATGCTCAAGTGATTGTCTCAACCTTCCAAGTAGCTGGGACTGTAGGTGCCCGCCACAACACCTGGATAGTTTGGGGGAGCTTTTTCTATTTTTAGTAAAGGTGGGGGTCTCGCTCTTGCTCAGGCTGGTCTTGAACTCCTGAGCTCAAGCAGTCCACGGCCTTGGCCTCCCAGAGTGCTGGGATTACAGGCCTGAGCTACCTCACCTGACCTACTTCTTTTCTAAAAAAATTCACCTGATACCAGGGCTGAAAAACTCAATCTATACTCATTTTTAAATGTCTACATTCTTTCTAATAAACCACTGGAAGACTCTAAGAAAAAAAAGAAAGCGTTCATTATTCAAGCAAGTGGCACTACAAAAAAAATGATAAGCCAGGCACAATAACTCATACCTGATAACCCAGCGCTTTGGGAGGCACAGGCAGGAGGATTGCTTGAGGCCAGGAGTTTGAGACCAGCCTGGGCAACATAGTGAGACCCTATCTCAACAAAAAATGTTTTTGAAAAAGTGATAAATACGTGAGGTGACAGATACGTGACCTGGCTGGATACAATCATTCCACAATGTGTACATGCATCAAAATGGTGTACTCCATAAGTCTATAGAATTCTTACTTGTCAAGAACAAATATTATTTAATTATCAAAATAAAAGTTTCAATTTAAGTATAAGTTAAAAGAAGATCTCAAGCCAGTGTAGGAAGCCCCATTAGGGACCTAACTTCAAACCCTCCAACTAGAAACTGAACCAGAAGCCAGCTGCAAACACTAGCCTGTGTTTGCAGTAAATGTGACTGGGGCATCCAACCTACAAGTGACTGTGACCCTCAGCCTGTCCTAGGAGCTGCTCCTTTCGGCATCTTCCAACAGTAGGAGACCCTAGAGGTCATCCAACCCACCCACCACCCAAGGAAGGAGCCCCCTCTCTGCACACCCAGAAAGTGAACTAGACTGCCTGAGTCATCCCAGGCACACAGGGCTCACCATTTCCCACAGCCGCTGGCTTCGTTCTGGGTGTGAAGCCCTCCCCTGCCTCCTTCTGAACTCTCAGGTCAGCCCAAGTGCTCCCGAGCAGCTTCTCAGCCTTGAACTCCCACACCCTCATCTTCTCTGGGCCACACAGTCACAGGTCTCTTCCACTCATCTTTACTAGATGTGCTTTTCCAACTTTGCACCATCCTATTTAGAGGCAAAAAATGACCCTATCCAGCATTTCCAAGAGCTCTCATGCCTGTAATCCTAGCACTCTGGGAGGCTGAGAGGAGTGAATCACTTGAGCTCAGGAGTTTGAGAACAGCCTGAGCAAGAGTGAGACCCCCCCCCCATCTCTACCAAAAATAATAGAAAAATTAACCAAGCATGGTGGCAGGTGCCTGTAAGTCCCAGCTACTTGGGAGGCTGAGGCAGGAAGGTCATTTAAGCCCAGGGGTTTGAGGTTGCTGTGAGCTGTGATGGTGCCATGACATTCTACCCAGAGTGAGAGTGAGACATTGTCTAAAAGAAAAAATAAAATAAAAAATCATGAGATATCATTGGCATTTCTCCAAAACCTGACCTGGCTTCCAAGGTCAAATAAGACTAGGAGACAATAAGGTTAACAACATTTAGCAGAGGTATATGTTTGTTGACATGGTATGATTCTCTCTGAAACGGCTGGAGCAGAGGTGATCTCGCAGCAATTTCCAAATGCCTTCAGTAAGGTTTTCTCACCTGGAGGATGGGGACAGTAAGAGCATCTACCTCCCAGTGTGCCTTCAGGAATAAATGGAAACTTATGGAAGGCTGTTAACCCCAGTATTAAGTGAAGCTGAGCCTTAAGGGCTGTGATGGATATCAAATGGAAAGGCAGGTGACAAAGAAAGCTTTGTCAGCGAGTGTCTGCAGGTCTTTCTCGCCCTGGGGAGATTCTGAGGAGACAGGTGGGGATGGAAAGGATGGAGGCCTTGCCCCGTCCGCGTGGTCCCATAATGGCTTGAAGCTACGGGGAGACAGCAGTACAGGTAAATGACCACTGGATGGCAGCACAATCCAAGGAATAAGATATAGGCCTGTCTCCACCCCCACCCCCACCCACCCACCCAATTTCATTTACCTGCCAGGTGAAGGCTCAGCCACTGCCTCTCCTTTCATCCTGGAGATTCTACCAAGCACCCAGCTCCCAAGGGCTTTCATTGATGTGTTTACTAAACATCTGCTGTGTGTTAGGCTTAGGCTCTTAGGATACACCTGTGAGCAAAACAAAGCTGCCCAGGACTAGAGGCCTAGGATCCTCAGCCCTCTCTCCAGGATATCTGCCAGAAAGGTGACCTCTGTCTGGCAAGGAATGACTTTATCCCATGCATCCTCAACAGGGCCATATGGCCCTCAAGAGGGTGAAAATTCGTTCTCACTCTTCTTACAAGCAAAGCACAGTGCATATACATTACATAAACAGGTACCTGAGATATCAGTTTCATGGAGGGTAGCACAAGTAGGGGAAAAGTCTAAAAAGACACTGGGGAGGGTCATAGGGGGAACTGTGGAGAAACACTACTCTCAGCCAACCAAGGGCTCAGTCTAGGTCCCACGCCTCTGGCAAGGGCATCTCCCTCTGCTAGGCACACCCTGCCGGCACGTCCTAACACAGGCAGGAAAGAGACCTCTGTGCTGTGCCTACAGACTCTTCTCTCTTTCTCTGTGTCTCTGCTTTCCTGCCCCAGGTGGGTTTTTTTGCACGAGAAGGCGTACCAAGTGCGGGATTCGGCCATTGAGTCCTCTGTGGTGACCAAGGTGAAGGGCTTTGGACTCTATGCCAACAGAGTCATGGATGTGTCTGATTATGTGACCCCACCCCAGGTATGGTCCCTGCCCCAGGGAGACATGTGGGTGTCCACAAATCACTTGAGCTCAGGAGTTCGAGAACAGCCTAAGCAAGAGTGAGACCCCATGTCTACTAAAGATTGGGGCAGGTTGGAGGGAAGGCAGCAGGGCATGGAGGGCAGGTCAATGCCAGAGGGTGCAGATGGGATTCCAAAACCAGAATCCATGGGATCAGTGATTCAGGGAACCTCTCCCAGCAGCTGGCCCTCTGTTACTGGGCATCAGGAAAGCCGGGTTCCTTTTCAGGTTCTGTCACAGTTTTCACTGCCATCAAGGACAGCACACAAAGGGGGCAAGAGGGGCCTTGAGGGTGGTTAGGAAGAGCCTGGTGTGGATCCCAGCTCTGCCTGTTTAGTGGCCGCATGGCCTTGGCCAAATCACTGAACCCAAGCCTCTGTTTCCTCATCTGTCCAGTGGAGATAATAATAGTTCCTGCCTCATGGATTGGGACTGGATTGGGACCGTTGCATTTTGTTCTTTCTCCCTTCTTCCCCTTCCAAGGGCACATCTGTCTTTGTCATCATCACCAAGATGATTGTCACTGAAAACCAGATGCAAGGATTCTGCCCAGAGGTGAGGGGAGGGAAGAACACTGGTGGACACCAAGGCAGGGAGGGGCCTTGGAGCTGTTCCAGGGACCTGCACTCTCTAGAAGCTGCCTGTTCTGGAGGCATTGGGAGCTGAGGGCTCTCCAGACAGGGTCTTTCACCAACCTGCCAACCTCTCTGCCCACAGAATGAGGAGAAGTACCGCTGTGTGTCAGATAGCCAGTGTGGGCCAGAGCGCTTCCCAGGTGGTGGTGAGTGCAGCCCCTTCCCCACCCTCACAACCCCCAAGTGTCAGCCTAGGGCCAGAAACCTCCCCACCCCCATGAGGACCAGCCACCCTAAGAGAGCAAGTGGGAATCAGCCTGTTCCAGGTAATTCTGCATTTATGGACACTCACTGAGTACCACACCCAGCAGGGGATATGAAGGTGGCATTGTCCCTGCTCCCAGGGGAGTACCCAGTCTAGGGACAATTTGGTAACAGATGGGTTACCATGAAGTAGCATGTGCTGTCCAGAAGGTACAAAGGATTGTGGGGGAGGAAGAAAGATTGGTTCTGGGTGGGTGGCACCAAAAGGCTTCCTTGAGATGATGTCTGGGAAAGGCCCTGAAGATGAGTAGGATTTGGCAGGATAGAGGGGGCTTCAAAAGGGGTATTCCAGGCATAAGGAACAGCTGTAACACAGGCTCAGAAGCAAGGGAGGAAGATCAAGTGTCCCAGGGTCCTTGGGATGGCTGGGCCTAGGAGCATAATGGGGGGTGTTTGCAGGGGCTTGGAAGAAGAGGGGGAGAGGTCAGCTCTCCTTTCCCTGCCTGTCCTTTTCATCATTTGCCAGGATCCCTGGAGGGGGAGTTCCCTGGGCAGACAGTCATTCATGAGGGCCCAGGAGGGGGAAGGAGCGGCAAAGGGCAGGCAGCCCCCCTGAAGCTGTGGCTCCCCCTTTCAGGGATCCTGACTGGCCGCTGTGTGAACTACAGCTCTGTGCTCCAGACCTGCGAGATCCAGGGCTGGTGCCCCACCGAGGTGGACACGGTGGAAATGTGAGGCCCTGGGCCAGAGGGGAGAAAAGAGGACTTACCCCGCTGCCCCCCGCCAGTGTGGGAACCCCCGTGTATCTCTGAGCTTGAGGAAGGCCTGTGGCTCCCAGTACTTTCCCTTGCTCGGGTGGAAAAATGACCTCAGCACATCACCGTCTGCAGCCAGTCTCACCTGTCCCGCCCTCCCTCCAATCCCCAGGGCCAGAAAGGCCCTTCCCTTGCCAGCCCTTAGAGGGCCCTTTATCTGTGGGAAGTCTTCCTTTTCTTCCACAGGCCCATCATGATGGAAGCTGAGAACTTCACCATTTTCATCAAGAACAGCATCCGTTTCCCTCTCTTCAACTTCGAGAAGTGAGTCCTCCCTTCCTCCCTAAAGCAGAGATGCAGGTACCCCACCCCCACCTGCCACCTCCTTTCAGGACAGTGAGGTTGCCCCCATTCAGAGGTTCTCCTCACTTTCTCTCCATCCACCCACTAACCCAGAGCTCCTATTCTCAATTTCCCAGTGGGCCTTGACTACCGAGTAGCAGGTGGACTCTGGGGCCAGGTTCTCTGCCAACCTCCCTGCCTGGGGCTCAGTACCCAAGGTGGGAGTATTACCTGGGACAGAGCAGGTTCCTGGGTCACAGGTGCCTTCAAAGGTCGAGCCCAAGTGGCTCATCTCATCTTATTCCTTACATCAAGCCCACGTGTGGATAACCCTTTCTTAGTTCAGCCCCAACCCCCACCCCTCTGCATCAACTCATTGGTTCCACAGCTGCTCGGTGGCCATCAGCCTTGTACCAAGCAATGCCAAGCCCTGCAGAAGTGCGTGGAGTAGTCAGCAGTGACCTCTGTCCACCCAGAACCCCAGCCTGGCAGTGGAGGGAGATCAGTCACCACCCACGCACTTAACCCTAATCCGGGCCAAGAGTGATAATGGGATTGCAAGAAAGATGCAGGGAAAAGACCAGACTTTCTTCGCGTTAACCCTAGTCTTGCCTCTCTCCTGTCCTCCCCAGGGGCAACCTCCTGCCCAACCTGACCGCCAGGGACATGAAGACGTGCCGCTTCCACCCCGACAAGGCTCCCTTCTGCCCTATCCTGCGGGTGGGGGACGTGGTCAAGTTTGCCGGGCAGGATTTTGCCAAACTGGCCCGCACGGTGAGGACCTAGCGCAACCTCTAGCTGGGAATCTCAGCCCTCCCCCAGACCCGGGAAACTCCTTCCCCAGACTCGGGGTCCTCCGGCAGGCGCTGGGGATCTGGCCAGGAACTGTCGAGACAGCGCCACCTGGTGGAAGCGCGTGGGGCTGCAGCCGGCTCCGCGCCTGCATCCTTGGCGTCCACTCCTGCCCTGAGGGTTCTTGCCTCTCCTTTCCCACATCCCCCAAGCAACCATTTCCCATTCACATCTTCAACTTCACCTCTAAGACAGAGGCCTTAGATCTCTAGAAAGGGCCACATAATGGGGAAGTGTAGCTTGGGACTGGAGATTCTGAAGTAGGATTCAGAGGCTCAAGGCTACAGCTCGCTTTTACGCAGCTGCGAGTAACAAGTCATTTTTCAGTCCCCCTGCCTCTTTCCACCTAGGAAATGGAAGGGAATCATTTGCCATAAATATCCCACCCCGACCCTGGCCAAGTAAAAGGTTCAGAGGGCTGGGGAGAGCTCATATCTGGCCCTTTTCTTCAGGGCGGAGTTCTGGGCATTAAGATCGGATGGGTGTGCGATTTGGACAAGGACTGGGACCATTGCATCCCCAGGTATTCCTTCACGCGGCTGGACAGCGTTTCTGAGAAGAGCAGCATCTCCCCGGGCTACAACTTCAGGTAATCCCCTGGCCTCCTGGAACCACAGGAGGAGTGGGCAAGGGCGGTCCTCAAGAACTGCATCTCCAGCAGTAATGTGTACTGGGAAGAGAAGGTCTCACATCCCATGGCTCAACCCCATCATCAGGTTTTGACTCAGAATCGGGAAAGACTTCCTAAGAATCAGCCACTTGGTGAGGGGCCCTGGGAGACAATGGCCCCTATCCCTGGAGGGTTCATGTCAAGGGCTCCTGCTCTAGGTGGTAATTAGACCAGATAGCCAAGGTCTCTTGAAGTGTTGGGGGTTCTGTGAGTCTTTGCCTATTCTTAGCTCTGGCCTGGAAATTATAACAAGGAACTCCCAGAGAGTCCCATTCCCTGCGTCCAGTGCCTTAATTTCCTAGGTTTCCCATTACAACAGACACAAGGCGATAATTTACCATTTAAAAGAAGGTAATTTTATATTACTGCCCATAATCAGGAAATTTCATGAATCACAGCTAACAATTATAACTATCATTAGTTCTTCTTCAATGCCTTTCCAAACAAGAACTCAAACCAGTCTTTAAATATCCCAATGGCTTTGAGACTTAAGGGATCTTTTGGGGTCTTGTCCATTTGGAAGACAGGGAAAGAAAGGAATAGAGAATAAACTATTTGGAAGCAGTGAAAAGCCTTTGAGCATGCCCTTGGCCTTGTCCCATCCTAATTTCCCCATCTGTGAAATGGGGATAATATGGTTGTGATCTGGAGGATCCTGCTAGCCAATTCATAAAAAGCCTCAGCTCTCTGGTTTGTGTTTCTCTTAATTTTTTCCTTTGTCATTCATGTATTGACTCACTCATTGAACATAGGCTTGCCTACTATTGGTAGGAACCGTACTTGGTTGTACTGGGTCAGCAGTTCTCAAAGTATGGACCGCCAGGTCAACAGTACCTTTTTTTAAGTTGTGTTTGTATATCTTTATAGGGTGCAATGTGACGTTTCAGTACATTTATACATTGTGGATTTTTCTTGATATTTGACAATCCTGAAGTTTCTTGCAGGTCCCTGATTAAATACATAGTGTCACAACAGGCTAAATAGATTAAATGGGCAGTGACCAGGAAAAACATATGTGTAAACATATACATATATTTTCAGTTATGTATACAAAGAATTGTTACTCAAATTTTATTTGTTGTAGTGATGTTCCCCAATATACTGGCATCCATAGCCAAACAAAAATTTTTTCACCCTTTTTTTTGAGACAGAGTCTGACTATGTCGCCCTCAGTAGAGTGCTGTAATGTCACAGCTGACAGCAACCTCAAACTCTTGGGCTTAAGTGATTCTCTTGCCTCAGCCTCCCAAGTAGCTGGGACTACAGGCACCCGCCACAATGCCCAGCTATTTTTTGGTCGTAGTTGTCATTGTTGTTTGGCAGGCCTGGGCTGGATTTGAACCCGGCAGCTCCCATGTACGTGGATGACACCCTAGCCGCTGAGCTACAGGCACCAAGCCTTTTTCACCCCGATTTATAACTTTAAAAAAATCACCCACCCCATTAAGTTTTATATTTAATAGTTCTAAAAAATACGTAGATGGATATTCTCTGGAAAGAAGAATTTTTAAAAATTGAGAATGCTTTCATGATCAACTCCAAACTTTAAAAAAAAAAAATCATAGGAAACAACACATATTTTAAAGTAGGTTAAAAATACTGTTTGGCTCACTGGTAGAAATTGGCATATTTATTCAGTCAGCGCATCACACTGAGATCAATACAAAGCATATTTGTATGGTGGCTTAAAATAGTAACATATTAATAAACTTCTCATGATCTAAAATGCAAGTTTTCATCTTCATAACTTCCCTCTGGCCACTGGGAATTCTTCAATCCTCCAAAGAACTCATTTGGCAGGAACACTGCGAAAAATGTAACTATTATGAAGCCCCCAAGAACTGGTGCCATACAGTTTTAGAACAGCCTCTGGAAGAATTGGTTTGGAGTTCAGTCTCCATCGTATTGTGCCTAGGCTACTCCCGTCCCTCTCTGCCTGGCACAGCAGAGTCCTAATCAGTCTGGGATGGATTTGGGGACTTAGGACACAGGGTTTCTGAGGACCTGCCAGCATAATTCCCAAAGGCCTGAGGGAAGCCATCTGAGAGGTGTGGGCCCCTCTTTTGGACCCCAGGTAACTGATCCCCTCACCAAAGCCCTCCAAGCCAGAGTAGAAGAGGGCAAAGAAACTTAACTGGACCCTCGTGATTTGAGAGTTTCCACATGGCCCAAGCAATAGCCAGGGGGAAACATCTGACTTCCCTGGCAAGCAAAGGACTCTTCCTAAGCCCTCAAACCCCTCCTCCTGGATGCCCCCACTGCCCTCATCCCGCCTTCCAGCTGCTGACACCACCCAAGGCCCAGCTAGGACCCCAAGTGCGGGAGGCTGCAAGGCCACCTTTCTGAGCCCTCAAATAAGAGGAAAAGAGTCGCAAAGCCAGGTTCAGTTCAGGCCACGGTGTGGGTCCTGTAAGGCAGTTAAATGAAAAACCATCTAGCGGTAGGAATGGTGCTGGTTACCCGATGTGCAAAGCGTTTTGCTTTGGCTCATTGTTCCATACCCACTCTACAAAGTGGGTGCTACAATGAGACTTTACAGATGAACAAGATTCTCAGAGTCACAGAGCGAATACGGGTGGGGGCCTGGATACAAAAGGTATTTTCCTGGATGATCTCCACCCAGCCAGAAAGGCTAGGGACGTTTACATCTGCAAATCCTCAGAAAAACTTGGCTGTGTGCTTGATACTCTCATCCCTGCTTAAAAAACAAAGAATCTGAGTTCCAGGGAGGCTAAAAGACAGCAGATGCTGGAGGCATAATTCATAGCCCGGCCTTTTGTCTCCCAGAAAAATTCGTTTGCCTCTCCCCTAACAGAGGCCCAATTGTTGCCATTGGGAAAGGAATTATTCAGCCAAGATTTGGCCTTGTTTTAATCTGCAAACTCAGACATCCAGAGACAGCTAGAGAGTCACATTTCCATCGCTAATTACTTCTGCAGCTCCTTTGCAAATACCACCCCTCTCCCCTTCCCTGTGCGGCTCTTTGACTGCAGAATCAGAGATTTCAAGAATTTATAGCTGGTGAAAACGCCTTGGAGATGCCTAGACTGAGGCAGTCCTTTGACAGATGAGGAAGCAGAAGTTCCAAAGGGGAAGTGACTTGTCCAAGGTCAGGGGTGCACCTTAAGGTAGCCTTAGAGGTCATTGGATCCCAGCTCCTACACTGTCTGTGACTCAGCCCGAGACAAGGTGGCCCGTCCATCATCGGATGGCTCCAGTCATTGGAAAGGTGACCTCACATTGAGCCAAAATGAGTTTCCCTTCGCTCCTGTGTACTTGGGGCTTTCCCTCTAGTGTGATCCCCTAAGGGTTTCTGTTCGCCTACCTGAAATTAAGTAGAAGGATTTTACTCCTCGGTCTATTCTGCACAACTAAAGTTTCCATGGGCTGTTTTAATATTTTTCTGCAGCCTCTTTCCAAGCACATCGACAGTACAGGTAGTGGGGTCATCTGGATTTGTGGTATACAAAGTGCAGCATTTCTAAAAATAAGAACTGGAGAGAGTCACCATTTCAGTGGTGTGCAGGGGAAAGATACTGCCAGCAGCAGCCTGGATCTCTGACAAGGGGCTCTTCTCGGTGGGCCAGGTCCCTGCAGGCCAGGTGGACCCTCAGTTCACCAGAGCAGGATTTTAACCGAGCACCATACTCTCTAAAGCACCGGGAGCAGGCAGTGTTGTGAGTGTGTGTGTCCACAAGTGAGTTAGTGAGAGAGTGGGTGTGTTTGTCGGGGGTTGAACGTGTGAGCGTGGCAGTGTGTGAGTGT
This sequence comes from Galagoides demidoff, assembly GCA_963574575.1. Lineage (NCBI taxonomy): Eukaryota > Metazoa > Chordata > Mammalia > Primates > Galagidae > Galagoides > Galagoides demidoff. The sequence continues at coordinate 6,787 of CAUYQV010010631.1, read as the reverse complement.
GCATGTGAGTGGATGTGTGAGAGCACAGGCATTGATGGTGCAATGACAGATTAAAAATACTGAATCCGCCAGGGTCCCAGCAGGAAACAGATGGCGCATTCAAACTGGGTAATCTGAGGCGAGTTTAATAAAGGGACTGTTTCAAAGGTGTGGGCAGGGTGTACAGACCCACAAAGGAGAGTGCAGAGGCTGGAACAGTTGCAGGACACCAGTCCGAAGAGGCAAGGGGAGGAGGAAGCCATCACTGGGACCTGGAGACACACAGTGCTGTGAGCAGCATGGCCATGGCCCCAACAGAAGCCAGAGCTGAGGCAAAGCAGCCCACTGAGGCAGCCCAAGGCAGGGTGAGGAAGGGAGAGCATGGATCCAAGAGACATCTGCAGAGATGTCCAGGACAAGTCCTGACAACTTTCATTTGTGAAGTCACAGCCCTTCATTCACTTGCAGAGGTCTCTAACCCCTTTATGCCCCTGGTGAAATGATGGACACATTGCTCAAGAAAAATGCACAGTAGTCACAGACTTGAGTCTCTGCAGACAATTTCTTTTTTTTAAAGGATACTTTGTTGTTTCTACAATTGATATATGAATACATGCTCAGAAGGACCAACCCAAGCCATGCTGATATGTACAATGTAATGACATGGGAACTCCCCATTCAGTCCTCCAGGCCTGCTCCCCTTGGCAGTTAGTTAATATCTGGGACAGTTTAGTGAATTTCCTTCCAGTCTTTTTTCTACATGTTTATATTTATGCAGCATAAAATTCTAGGACTATAAATACCTCTAAAAGCCTATTCCTTCAAAGCCCTTTCACATCTTCATTGGTTTGTTTGTTGGCTTGTTTTAAGAGATGAGGACTTGCTCTGTTGCCCAGGTTAGGGTACACTGGTGTCATCATAGCTCACTGCAGCCTTGAACTCTTGGGCTGAAGTGATCCTCCTGCCCCTCCTGAATAGCTGGGACTACAGGTGCTGGCCACCACAGCTGGCTAATTATTTCTGTAGAGACAGGGCTTTACTTACTATGTTGCCCAGATTGATCTTGGAACTCCAAGCCTCAAGCACCTTGGCCTCCCAAAGTGCTGGGATCTCAGGTGTGAGCCACCGTGCCCAGCCCACACCTATTTTTGACAGGATTCACAGTTCACCACTCACCCCAATGGTAGGTTCAGAAAGCATTTGAGATGTCTAATCTCATAATCAATCTCAATCTCATAATTGAAACACATCGGGACTCAAACCCAGGGACTTGATCTGTGTCCAATTATCTTAGCACACCTTCGCGCATGGCTTACAAGAAAAAAACAAAATAACTGTAAGAGCTGTATCTGGTGGTGATGGCTGGAGTGATTGATAGGAGAGAGGAGAAACAGTGCAGTTAGCAATGCCGGGTTTCTTGTTTCTCTGCTGAGAGACAGCTTTGCTACGAAAAGGCAACACAGTTTTGGATTTCCTCTCCTGGTGTCTGGGACAAAAAAACACTTGTTCAGCTGCTCGATGTTCCTGGTGCAGTAGGTGTTTCTAGTGATCGCCCAGAGTTGGAAATCTACCCACGGCAGCTTTCATGAAGCTCTAAGATTTGGCGCCTATTCTGCTTCCACGCGGAAACGTGTGGATCAGCAAGATCTTAGGCCAATTGACAGAGGCAGAATTGAAGTGCACCCTTGGCTTTGATCACTCTCACTACAATCTGGATTTTCCTTCTTCCAAAAGCCTAGAATATGTGTTAAAAAGCAGCCAATCGCCATCATTTCCACAGGAACACTCGAAGGCCCTCGAAATCGGCAGGTGGGAGTGGAGCTATTTGCTCGAATTCTCCATGATCTGTTTGCTTCCTTCCCCTTCTTTTTTCACTCTATTTATTTTTCATTTATTGAGACAGAGTCTCATTATGTCACCCTTGGTAGAGTGCCGTGGCATCACAGCTCACAGCAACCTCCAATTCTTGGGCTTAAACAATTCTCCTGCCTCAGCCTCCCAAGTAGCTGAAACTACAGGTGTCCACCACAACGCCCGGCTGTTTTTTGTTGTTGTAGCTGTTATTGTTGTTTAGCAGTCCTGGGACAGGTTCGAACCCACCAGCCCCAGTGTATGTGGCCAGCACCCTAACCACTGAGCTACAGGTGCCGAGCCTTCCTTCCCCTTCTTGAGGTTTCAGTGAGAGGTGAGATGGTGATGATCTTGGATTCACATAGCCCTTTATAATGCTCATGCCTACCCTATCCTCACAACAACCATTATTATTGGGACAAAAGATTAGCTTGCATCTACTCAGCGCTTACCAATGAGCCGGGGACTTAGCAAGTGCTCTGGGTGGATTATCTTATCAACCCAGAACAGAGAGCATTTTTTTAAAATTTCAGAATAATAAGAGAGTACAAACCATTAGGTGATATAGTTCACACGTATGTGGTTGAAGTCTGCAATGCAGCCATATCCTTCCCCCAGGAGTGGGCCTCATATCCATGCATTACACACAGTGGGTGAGAACATACTGAACCCTCTCTTGCCTCCCTCATTCTTAAATTTAATTGAATTTGTTTGTTGGTCAGTTAGTTGGTTGGTTTGAGAAAGAGTCTCACTCTGTCACCCCAGGTAGAGTGCTATAGCATCACAGCTCACAGCAACCTCAAACTCTTGGGCTTGAGCAATCCTTGCCTTAGCCTCTCGAGTAGCAGGGGCTACAGGCATGCACCACTACATCTGCCCAGTTCTTCTATTTTTAGTAGGAATGGGGTCTTGCTTTTGCTCCAGCTGGTCTCCAACTCTTGAGCTCAAGCAATCTACCTACCTCAGCTTCCCAGTGTGCTAGGATTATAGGCGTGAGCCACTGTGCCCAACCTTAACTGAGTTTATTTTGGTTTTGGCTGGGGCTGGGTTTGAACCTGCCACCTCTGGCATATGGGGCCAGCGTCCTACTTCTTTGAGCCACAGGTGCTGCCCCTTAATTTTTTTTTTTTTTTTGAAACAGAGCCTCAAGCTGTCACCCTGGGTAGAGTGCTATGGCATCACAGCTCACAGCAACCTCCAACTCCTGGGCTCAAGCGAGTCTCCTGCCTCCACCTCCCAAGTAGCTGAGACTACAGGCGCCCGCCACAACGCACGGCTATTTTTTGTTTGCAGCCATCATTCTTGTTTGGCGGGCCCGGGCTGTATTTGAACCGGCCAGCTCAGGTGTATGTGGCTGGCGCCTTAGCCGCTTGAGCCACAGGTGCTGAGCCTTAATTGAGTTTCTTAATAGCTGTAAACTAGAGGCTTAGGGGTTTCACTGATCTGCCCAAGGCTACTCAGCTCATATGGCTGGAGCCGGAATTCAACTCCTAGCAGCCTGGCTCCAGAGCCTGTGCCTGCAACCACAAGTATCCTGGTAGGACCAGTATGGTTACCCCCACTTTACAGATGAGGAAACTGAGGCCAACAAGATCACTTCCAGGAACAGACAGCTAGTAACCTGGCTCTCATGTACATCTTCTGGCTCCATGTCTGTTGATCTTTCCTTACCTCCTTAATTAAAGATAAATTAATAATAATACATTTTTAAAAGATCAATAACAAACCATTTTTAAGTGTCCACCTCTGAGGTTGATTAAGTTTCCAGAATATGAGTAAATAAATATGACTCTGGGCCCTCTTTTTTAATTTTTTTTGAGACAGAGTCTCACTATGTCGCCCTCAGTAGAGTTCTATGGCATCACAGCTCACAGCATCCTCCAACTTGGGCTTAAGCAATTCTCTTGCCTCAGCCTCCCGAGTAGCTAGGACTACAGGTGCCCGCTACAACCCCAGGTTATTTTTTGATTGCAGTTGTCGTTGTTGTTTAGCAGGCCCGGGCCAGGCTCGAACCCGCCACCTTTGGTGTATGTGGCCAGCGCCCTACTCACTGAGCAACAGGCACCAAGCCTTTGGGCCCTCTTCTAAAAGAGCTCCAGCCCACTGTGAGGAGGTTGCCCCACCCCAAGGCAAAGAGTCTGCCAGGAGATATTTTCCTATCAGCATAAAGTCAACTGTAAAAGTGTCTTTCAGCTGGCAAATTGACTTTTCACCAGGCAAAGCTTTGCTGAGAACACACCTCGTTCACCAAGAAACCCAAATGCCAGGCCCAAGTTTTCCCTTGCAAGTCAAACCAGGCTCCCGCCAGTTTGTTGCCATTTTTCCTGCTGCTGCAACAGTTACGTGTCCCTGCTTTAGGAAGGAATTTCCACTGCTCTATGGGAGGATGGATAATTTCTAAACAGTGAGAGCTTCCAAGGGATTTGTATATCGTGATGAAAACCCTTCTCCAGCAAATGTTTATTGATGGCTGCAAATGTCAGCTCAGCGTGGGGAAGCTCCTGTAACAGCTGGAGCTATCCAAAACTAAAATTGGGCTGCTCCCACAGGTGGTGAGTTTCCTTGCGCTGGAAGTATTTAGGCATCAGCAGGGAAACCCCTGCCAGTTTCCTGATCATGTCCTGTGCTAGGTTTTGTGGCTGATACGGAAGTGAACAAGACCAGTTCCTAGGATCAAGGGAGTTTTCATTACTGGAAATGATAAATAAGCCTGAACCAAACAACAAAAATGTTTACACACACACACACACAAAAAAAAATTATTTTGTTCTGGAGCATGCTGAGATGGAGCAGAGAAGAGCCCGGGCTGCAGATGAGGGTTTAGGCTTTGTCACGAATGCTCAGTATGATTTTAAGAAACTAGTACCCCGCCATGGGCCTCAATTTCCTCCTCTGTAAAATGGGCTCATTAAACATGATAATCTTTAAGACCCTTTCAAGCTCTCCAAGTCTGAGTCAGCGTGCGTGGGTGTCTGGGGAAGGGCTTTGGAAACTTGGGCTGCTGAAGCCTTCACTGTTATTTATAGACCTATCACATTGGAATGGAGCTTCAGCCCTGCCCTGCAGAAGCACATCTGACAAATGATTTATGATGGTAATTGACGTTTGTACTTACTCATTCTTTATCTATTGCTGCTAATGGCGCAAGGAAGCACAGACACACACATACCAGGTCTCAGCACTATTAGGCCTCAGCATTATTCAGGGTGGTCCTGTGTTGGGAGTATCCTGTCTGGCCACAGAACAGGTGTCTCCGCGAAGGTCCCAGCAGGAAAGAACATGCTTTCTTTGTGAAGAAACTTACACAACAGGAACCAACACAGAAGCTGAGGTGCTCAAGGGTGAACAAAGTGGGAAGCTGTTAGCACCCCAGGCCTGCAGCCAGTGGAGGGAATGGGTTTGTCACAGTGACACAGCCACAGCAACGTCAGGGCAAAGCAGGGAGCAGGCTCATAACCTCCACCTCTCTCCTTCCTGCCTCTGGTCCCCTGCCCATTGGCCAACTCCCCTAGAAACGTGAGGGAGAGAGAGAGAGTCAGGAAACGTGATCTGTAGAAGTCAGCCTGCAGGACTCCCAATACCAGAGGCAGGAGAGGAACCATCCCCGCTTTCCTGTCGGCGCCTGGGCTCAGGTGGCCCTTCCATCAGAGAATCTCCTGGCCCTGACAACTCCAACCTTGACTGTGCCCCAGGGGCTTCTTTTTCCTTTCCCAGCTCAGGGCTAGCAGGTGTCCGGAATCTGTTCTCTGCTCTGATACTTATGGCATCAGTGGAGTCACAGCCACGCTCTGCTTCCCTCCACAGCTGAGGCGTTTTTACAAGCTCCCTGCCCACTGAGGCTGCAACAGTCTCCCCTTTTCAGCTCCTCTCTCAGGGAACAGCAGGGGTAGGCTAGTACTCTGTGTTTAAGTGGCCCAAGTTCAGACCCCAGCTGTGCCCCTTGCAATCCCCATATCCTGAGAATTATTGGACTTTTCTCTAGTCCATAAAATCAGGACAGTTGCCTGATGACCGGTAGATAAAAGGAATTAAAAGCTGTCTGCCAGGTACTGTGCTCTGAGCCTTCACATCCAGTAGCTCAACAACCCAGCCACTATTGTTATTATTTCCATTTTACAGACAGAGAAAACTGAGACTTGGGTCATTTGCCCAAGCTCATATGAATAAACTGATTCAGGTGGCAAATCCGGGAACTGTCTCATTTCAAAGTCCCTAAGCCACCAGCTCCCCCACTGAGCTGTTGCTTTGAGGCCTGAATGAAATAACTAACAAGTGTGGGCCTCCAGCTTGGTGCTCGGCAAGAATAAGGGCCCTGCGTATATTATTTTACTACTCTGTACCCGTTTCCCCTGTACAGGGCCTGCCTCCCACTAACAGCACCTGGTTTTCCACCCAGCCAGCTGCCTGATCTAAATGTTTTCTGTCTGATAGAGAAAAGGACCTGTCGCTGCCACTTTTTATTAGCTCTACCTGTAGAACTGGGAGAATTTGGAGAGGTCAAAGTCAGCAGGAGGAATCCTGAGGACAATGGCACTAACCTCAATCTCTGAGATGTCCAGAACTTCAGAAATTCTTTTATTCTTCCAGCAAGCATCACTCAGCCCCATACTGAGGTTGCTAGGCCTTTGAGCAAACAGAGAGAGTGAGATACGGCTCCTAGTCCATAGTCCAGACTATTACCTACAATCTGGTGTCGTAGAGGCCTGAATCCTAGCAGAGAGAGGAAAGGCAACCCAGGGGGATGGCCGAGCCTCAGCTCAGCTGATAAACCAGCTCCCTGGAGGAAAAGGAAATAAAACTCTGCTTTGGGCTCGGCGCCTGTGGCTCAATTGGCTAAGGCGCCAGCCACGTACACCTAAGGTGGCGGGTTCGAATCCCCAGCCCGGGCCCGCCGAACAACAATGATGGCTGCAACCAAAAAATGGCCAGGCGTTGTGGCGGGCGCCTGTGGTCCCAG
>CAUYQV010010628.1:0-13713 GCA_963574575.1 Galagoides demidoff | reverse complement strand
GGCGGGCGCCTGTGGTCCCAGCTACTTGGGAGGCAGAGGCAGGAGACTCGCTTGAGCCCAGGAGTTGGAGGTTGCTATGAGCTGTGATGCCATGGCACTCTACCCAGGGGGATAGCTTGAGGCTCCGTCTCAAAAAAAGAGAAAAAAAAAAAAAGAATATATCCTGGGCTCGGCACCTGTACCTCAGCAGCTAGGGTACCAGCCACATACACCAGAGCTGGCAGGTTCAAATCCAGCCCAGGCTGCCAAACAACAATGACAACTACAACCAAAAAATAAATAAATAAAAATAGACGGGTGTTGTGGCAGGTACCTGTAGTCCCAGCTACTCGGGAGGCTGAGGCAAGAGAATCACTTAAGCCCAAGAATTTGAGATTGCTATGAGCTGTGATGCCACAGCACTCTACCAAGGGCGACATAATAAGACTCTATCTCAAAAAAAAAAAGAAAAAAGAAAAGAATAAGAATATATCATGATATACGGAAAATGGTGTGGTGTCTAAAAAATATCCTCTCCTTAGAAAAAAATTGTATATGAATTAGAAAAGCAAATTTTCGGCTCGGCGCCTGTGGCTCAAGTGGCTATGGTGCCAGCCACATACACCTAAGGTGGCGGGTTCAAATCCAGCCCAGGCCTGCCAAACAATAATGATGGCTGCAACCAAAAAATAGCCGGGCGTTGTGGGCACCTGTGGTCCCAGATACTTGGGAGGCTGAGGCAGGAGACTCGCTTGAGCCCAGGAGTTGGAGGTTGCTGTGAGCTGTGATGTCACAGCACTCTACCCAGGGGGACAGCTTGAGGCTCTGTCTCAAAAAAAAAAAAAAAAAAAAGAAAGAAAAAGAAAACCAAGTTTTCCATAGAAAACTAGAAAACCAAGACTATCATATATGATACTTCTTAAAGCAACTAAAGGAAAGCTAGTATGTTGGTTATCTGTATTTTTTTAAACACACGAATAAATACTTTTCACTCATGGTTAAGAGCATAAATATTTTCTTCTAATTTTCAATATTTAAAATACTGTTTGACAGAAGAAGATGATTTACTATAGTTCACTTCCCAAGACAATAAATATAAAGAAAGAGGTGAGAGGCTACTAGGGAGATAACCCATGTTAACACAAACATGTGCTGAACAAGCCAGCCCCTGAAATGAAAATTATCACATTTGTTTTATATATCAATAAATTAATGCCTAGCAAAGTTAAATAATTTGCTGAAGTTAGGTCCTACCTAAAATAGCAGAACTGGGATGACTTAAACCAAAAATCAATGTATAATACTATAAAACACTGCCCCTAAACCTGTATAAATGCATACATGAGGTTAGGGGGATGGCCTACCAAAACCAATACTCTTCAAAACTGAAGACAGGAAAGCCAGACTACATTAAGTTTCTGGCTAATGAAAGTTGACAGAACGTGGTTCAGTGCCTGTAGTTCAGGCAGCTAGGGTGCCAGCCACATACACGGGAGGTGGCAGGTGCGAATCCAGCCTAGGCCAAAAAATAGGTGGGTGTTGTGGTGGGCGCCTATAGTCCCAGCTATCTGGGAGGCTAGGTAAGAGAATCTCTTGGACCCAGGAGTTTGAGGTTGCTATGAGCTATGACGCCACAGCACTCTATCCAAGGCAACAGCTTGAGACTCTGTCTCAAAATAAAAAAATAAAAAAAAGAAAGTTGACAAAACAGTCTAGACTGTTAATAACAGAAGAAGTATGAAGGAAAAGTTAACCTTTTTATTAACCATCTAATTTTCTCTCTTTTCAAATCTCACTTTAAATGACTTTAAAGAAAGTTTCTAGCTAATACTATCTTTTTATTTTTCTACTTTCTTGAGATTTTAATATTCTCTTCCACTGTTATTCATTTACATCTCCAAAACTAAGAAAATCTTAAGTAAATTCTTCAACCACTCTCAAAAATTCTTTTTTTTTAATCTTTTTTTATGTCAGCTGTTTTTATTTATTATAGGAATTCCCTTTTTTTTTTGAGACAGCATCTCACTATGTTGCCCCTGGTAGAGTGCTATTGCATCACAGCTCACAGCAACCTCAAACTCTTGGGCTCCAGTGATTCTCCTGCCTCAGCCTCCCAAGTACCTGGGACTACAGGCACCCACCACAATGCCTGGCTATATTTTGCTGTAGTTGCCATTGTTGTTCAGCAGGACAGGGCAGGATTCAAACCCGCCAGCTCCAGTGTATGTGGCTGGCGCCCTAGCTGCTAAGCTACAGGCGCCGAGCCAAATTTTTCCTTTTTTTTTAAGTAAATTTATTTCAGACAAATATGAGGGAACAAACAACTGAGTCAAAATGTTTGATTTTCTTAGGTAGAGTCCCTCTTGTGTTTATGTTCCACACACCAAAGGAGGGCCAAACACCCCCACCCAATGCCCATTCAGTGAGAGTACCCTCTCCCCGGCTTTCTGCCTCCCAGTTTGAATTGAAATGAGTTTTTCTCCTATGTGGACACGCATCAGATCATCTACTGGCTTCATATTAGTACTAAGTACACTGGATAATTGCTTTTCCATTCTTGTCTCACAAATTCTTAACAGTCCAAGAGGAAGATAAAAGAGAGAGGAAGATATGTAAAAACATCTTAACCTCATTTTTTTCAACTTGCCTAACAAGCTAGTTTTAAGCTACTGGGCAAGGACAAACAGGGAGGGTGACACTCTCTGTGCATTTAATGTGCTACATAAATGGCAATTGAATATTGTTTCCAAGTTTAATGTTTTTAATGTAGTCACCAAAACAAATCCATCTTGCAAACCTGAAATTAAATGCTGCCTCTCACTAGTAATTTCCTGCTACGATAGAAGTGCTTAGCCCTGTCATTAGAAATTTGACTTCTAAGAAATTCTTCTTTTGGAGTATTTCATAAGAATATTAAATCTGTCCATTAGTCTCAAAGTGTAGGCACTATGAATGGAGCAAACTCTTCTCTAACTAAACATCTACAACTGTTCCAATCATTCTCAGAACATCAGTATTTCACTGGCTCAAAAAATCCAATTGCCAGGTTACAGTGGGACTACTTTTTGGGCTGGGTCAAATTACCCAAGGGGAAAGGAAGCAGAGAACTCAATTCCTGAGTATGTACTCATTCCTAAGTGAGGCAAGGGATTCTTGACCCTTTGCCTACAGTGTCCCAATGCCACCAAGTTACTTGTGGGGGGTAAGGGCAGGCTGCAGAAATTCTACCTCAGTACTGAAATCCCTCCTGGGATGATACCAAACTAACAAGGGGAAAGCATTAGTCATTAACACATAGATCTCACAGCTACCATTACAGCAATGTTTCTCAAGTTTAAATTCTGTCCATCACAATGAGATGAACTCCTTTACTCCTTTGTTAAAATGAAACACAAGATGTTCTTACCAAAAACATGAAAATATGAAGAGTAACTTGATTCAGAGCATTAAGGGGTTACGATAGTATTAATATATTTCCACATAGCAGCCTCAATTTCAAAGGTTTTCTACACTAATTATAGCAACTTGTATCTACCACTTCTTTTTCCCTGGGTCATCGATGACAGACAGCATTGGATTGTGCACATAGGCCATTAGTTTGGAAGCAATACTAACAAAATCCACACTAATGACAAGATTACTACTATGCACCCAATGTAAGCATCCCAGAAACATTAGCATTGCAAGAGCAAAGCTCATCAGAAATGGAGACCATGCCTACTACTAAGAAAGAGATCTCTGAAACTGTAAAACATAGCACAAGTTAAAAGTTGCTTCTCAATAATTTTTACCTCAAAAATTTAAATGAACTTATTCAGGGACTTATAAAACATAATGATTCAAACATGTACATTTTTTTAAGTCGTTGATAAACAAATTTCACAATATTAAATTAAAAGGATAAGGCCTGGTGAGGTGGCTCATGCCTGTAATCCTACCACTCTAGGAGGCCGAGGCAGGTAGGTTACTAGTCTCAGGTTGGAGACTAGCCTGAGCCAGAACTATACCTCATCTCTAAAAATCGATGGGCATTGTGGCAGGCACCTGTACTCCCAACTACTCGGAAGGCTAATGCAAGAGAATTGCCTGAGCCCAAGAGTTTGAGGTTGCTGTGAGCTTTGATGCCATAGCATTCAAAGGTAACAAAATGAGACTCTGTCTCAAAAACAAAAAGTTAAAAGGGCATAAAATTTGACCTACTCCCTAGAACTATATATCGAATACAGTGGCCACTAACTATGTGTGGCTATTTGAATTTAAATTAGTTAAATTGGCTCAGCGCCTATGGCTCAAGTGGCTAAGGCATCAGCCATATACACCTAAGATGGCGGGTTCGAATCCAGCCTGGGCCCACCAAACAACAATGATGGCTGCAACCAAAAAATAGCCAGGCATTGTGGTGGGCGCCTGTGGTCCCAGCTACTTGGGAGACTGAGGCAGGAGACTCGCTTGAGCCCAAGAGCTGAAAGTTGCTGTGAGCTGTGATGCCTCAGCACTATACCCAGAGGGACAGCTTGAGGCTCTGTCTCAAAAAAAAAATTAGTTAAATTGTAAAAATTTAAAAATTCTGTTCCTCTGTCACACTAGCTATATTTTACATGCTCAAAAGCTACATGTGGCTAGTACCATGGATACATATTAAAGGGTACAAATATAGAATATTTGTGCCAACAAAAAAGGTTATACTGGACAGTGCTACTTTTTTAAAATTTACCACAAAAATGGCATAAAACACATCACACAATTGAAAGTCAAGACAGAGAGAAATGTTTTATACCTTCACAGTGGTGGTAGTTCAGTGGCATAAATAACTGTCACCACTTAACAAGGTGTACAATTTAGAAAGATGTAGGAAGGCATGTAAATAACTTTCCAATAAATTTAATAAGGAAAAAAAGAATAAACATGTGACCACTGATGAATTCTAAAGGAAAACAAAAAATACTTTGTGTGTGCGTATGTATAAGTTCCAAAGTCCTGACCAGCTTGTTTACAGATTCCTTGTCTAAACCTCTGGTGTGGCAGTGTGGGGCCTCAGGGAAAGTAGAAGCAGATAGCTGGGGAAGTGAGAGGAGTACATAACCATGTATGGTAAAAGGTTGGGTGGGAGACTGAGAAGAGATTGGAGACAGTGGAAAGTAAGGCACAATGTACATGGCCCTCCCAAAATGTACCACCACAAAGTATCCATATGTCATTAAAATCACAATCCTTACTGAGGGCCCACTGAAGACTTAAGGAATTTATAAAGAGTTATAAGGCATACAGCCTCACACAGAGACCTTGCAAATGAGTAAAGAAATTGAAAAAGTGAAAAAACTCAAAATATTTAAAGATTCTATGCCAAGAATCAGAATGCCCAAATCATGATACTACAGGAGTTAAAATATCATTCAGCTGATAAAAGTCAATGGCTCAATGATCACAGGCAATCATTAACACCAACTCTAGTTCCTCCTGATTCTGAGGAGAGTGATTACGAACCAACCAACCACTCTCCAGGCACAACTCTACCCCTCTAAAAGATGGGCAAGAATCTGGATCCAAAGACAGGGGAAATCACGTTCCCTAAAGTAATTCACCAGAACAAGGGCCTCAGATTTGTTCTGATGACAGTAACTCCTGAAAGCCATGTTATATATTAGGACAGCAACATTTAATGATTTTTGTAATGTCAGATATCATTTTGTATTTTATTCAAACATTTCTATAATTACCAGAAGTTGCCAAAGGTTTATTAAAAATGAAAAATAAGGGGGCCGGGTGCTGTGGCTCACACCTGTAATCCTAGCACTCTGGGAGGCTGAGGCAGATGGATTGCTCGAGCTCGTAAGTTCAAGACCAGCATGAGCAACAAGATCCCCACCTCTAAAAATAGCCAGGTATCGTGGTGGACACCTGTAGTCCCAGGTACATGGGAGGCTGAGGCTAGAGAATCACTTAAGCCCAAGAGTTCGAGGTTGCTGTGATGCCATGGCACTCTACCGAGGGTGACAAAGTAAGACACTGTCTCAAATAAATTAAATAAATTTAAAAACAGTTCAAAAGAAATGGTTAAGAATATTATGTATATTCACTGATAATATTTTGCCACCATTAAAATGATTATGAATACTATGACTACATGGAAAACAGAATCAAATGAAAAAGCAATGTATACCATATCTATGTTAAGTACACACAGAAAAAGACCAGAGGAAAACGTGAACAAATGAAAATTGCTTATTATTTTAACTTAGACACTTTCTTTTATGTGGATATTCATTACTGTTGCCACAATGTTCTTTGCATAAAAAGATAAATTTGTAGTACTTACAAACAGTACACTTACCACAGTGGGATTACCACTACTAATCAACTGGCTGACTTCATGAAAAATGCTTTTGCAGTCAATTGATTTATCTAATGATCCTCTCTTTACAATTACTGCTACTGCTAGTAGAATCTGTTCCCGAACATACTTTTGGAGGCTGTAAAACATAAAAATCATTGTGAAAACATTTACATAAATCTAATATAAAAATACTTCCAAATTTCTCACTATGCCTGAAGTTACTAATAATACTGCTTACATTTGAGAGTAGAATACCACTAGTTCTGTACATAGTCCAAAGCTAGAAGACCTGGGTTCAAATCCAGGTTTTATTATTTACTGGCTGTGTGACCCTGGGCAAGACAGTTAACATTCAAAGCCTCATTTTTCTTATCTGTTAAATGGGGATAACACTAACAGAGTTATTATAAGAGATTAAATACTCCTAAAACTGTGACAGCACATATGAAGCATTATGTAAGTGTTAGATGCTTCAGGAAGTATTCGATACACATAAACCAGCTCCCTGTTATATCTGTTATATACCATATATATAAAGTTCATGTGCAATGCTCAATAGTTGTCTCTTTTAAATTGCACACAAACTTTATGGATATTCAGTATGTATATCTGTAGGGGGAAAAATCACTTAATATCAAAATCCTACTGATTTGGAGATAAATTCTGATCTATAAATAACATTCACCTCCAACCTGTAGTCTAATCCTAAATCTCATTTCCATTTATCATGAAAAGGCAGCATGCTAACTATCCAACATACAATTATAGAAAGACATAATTATTTTTTAAAAAATTAAAAATTTCATATTTAGGTTCTGGCTCGGCACCTGTAGTCAATTGCTAGGGCACCAGCCACATACACCGGACGGAGCTGGCGGGTTCAAATCCAGCCCAGCCAGGCGTTGTGGCGGGTGCCTATAGTCCTAGCTACTCAAGAGGCTGAGGCAAGAGAATTGCTTAAGCACAAGAGTTTGAGGTTGCTTTGAGCTGTGACACCACAGCACTCCACCTGACATAAGACAGTGAGACTCTGTCTCAAAAAAAAAAAAAAAAAAAGAAATTTCATATTTAGGCTCTATTTCTCCCTGTGATGATAGATAGCACCCAACCAAGTTGAGGCATTCTAGAAAACCTTTCAACCAAAAGAATAGAGATTTAATTGCCTTTTCAAAACCTTTTCTAGGCTCGGCGCCAGCCACGTACACCTCAGGTGGCAGGTTCAAATCCCCAGCTGGGGCCCGCCAAACAACAATGATGGCCGCAACCAAAAAATGGCCGGGCGTTGTGGCAGGCGCCTGTGGTCCCAGCTACTTGGGAGGCGGAGGCGGGAGGCTCGCTTGAGCCCAGGAGTTGGAGGTTGCTATGAGCTGTGATGCCATGGCACTCTACCCAGGGGGATGGCTTGAGGCTCTGTCTCAAAAAAAAAAAAAAAAAAAAAAAACCTTTTCTAAAAGGTGAGGCTGAGAAAACACAACCCTGAATTTTATAATCCGGCCTCCAGAATGCCACAAAGATCCAACAACCGTATGCCCTTGGGATAAACTCAAATTCCTTAACATGGCCTATAAGCAGTCAAAGCCATCATGGCTTTCCAGCATAATTATTAACAGTGCTTGCTTTCACTCTCAAAAGTGTCCCAGTTTAGACACAAATTCAACTTCTTTCAGTTCCTGGTGTCACACTCTTACGTTGCTAGGCGTCTTAATTTCTATTCCCTCTGCCAAGACTGTGGTATCATTTTCAGCAGAAAGTTTTTAATTACTAAGGGCTCCCAGAACACCCACACATCACATGACACATTATCTCCCAGTTAGCCGACCACTCTAGAACACTCCCTGCCATATAAAAGACATTTACTTAAATTTTATACAAATGAACCTGTCTCCCTATGTCAAGACTAAAGTGAAAAATATTCCTTCAAAACACAGACTTGAACCATTCGTTCATTAACCAAGCAAATGCAGAGAACCTATTATGTAAAGAATGTTAGTTGACCAAAAGGTATTTGTGTACTTTGGGAGAGATAATAGTTTTTCATATATACCAGTAAGTCAGAAAATACTATAAAAGATACATAAAACTGAAGACCTACAAATACATAAAGCTAATTTTAAATATCTCTACTACAAAGAATCAGAAATTCCAGTAGAACCTCTGATTTGACCACCCAAGAAACTGTAACAAACTGGCCAACATCCAGAGGTCTTTAACATAAGGAACTAGGCCTACTGCACTGATATGCAAATGTGGCACATGTCCTGTCTATGAAAATTTGGTCAATTTAAGGAGGTGGTTAATGGTGGAAGGTGGTCAACTATGGAGGTTCTACTGTATTAGGAAAATAAGTAGTTAACATTTAATTTGAGCAGTCATAATATGTAAACTTTATATAAACTAACATCACAAACATTAACACATTCAATCCTTATGACAATCTTGAATTAAGTACTATTATTCACCCTATTTAATAATCACAAAATTAACACACAACGAAGTCAACTAATTTGCCCAATGTCAGAATTAAGTGGCAGAAATTAGGTACAAATCTCTTTCTCAATCACAATGCTACACGTGCTTCTTTATTAAAAAGGAGGGCATTGTGCATTTCACTCCATACAAATTTTACTACAATTAGTAGGAAAAATGAGAAAGGGAAAAAATTCTGTGCATGTAATGGAAGTATACAACATTATTTATATAGTAGTCTATACTATGTAGATAACTTGTAGTACTCTATGTATGCAATATGCCAAAAATTTGTAACTTGACTCTAATCCTTATTGCAGGGCATTCTATAAGACAAAGATATCTGTCTCATGAAAGGCAAACAGAATTATTCTAGATCAAGAGAGATCAACAAAGTCCTGGTACAGTGGCTCACACCTATAATCCTAGCATTCTGCGAGGCACAGGCAGTAGGATCATTTGAGGTCAGGCATTCAAGACCAACCTGAGCAAGAACAAGACCCCTTCTCTACTAAAAGTGAGAAAAATTAGCCAGGCATTGTGGCACACACCTACAGTCCCACCTATTTGGGAGGCTGAGGCAGGAGGATTGCTTGAGCCCAGGAGTTTGAGGTTGTAATAAGCTGTGATGATGTACTCTGCCTCAAAAAAGAGAGAGAGAGACAGAGAGACTAACAGAGATTAATAAAGATATAAGAACTAAAGGTAATGCATAATTTCTGACCAAGTCCTGGATTTAAAAAATAACCTATGTAAATAAGGCAATATTAATAGATCTCAATGGAGAAAAAGACTTCAATACAAAAAGTAACCTGTAAAGAGGGAAAAGACATAGTATATGGAATCAGTTATATTGGATAATATAAGCATAGGAATTATGTCAATAATATTGAGATTATGCTCTTAGGAGAGACGTACAAAAAATATTTAAGGATGAGATATCACATCTACAGCACATTCTCAAGGGGTTCAAGGGGGGAAAGACAGAAATCAAATGGAACAAAATCTTAACTGAGCCTCTACTGAGAAAAGAGTATGTACATACATGTTCACTGTACTATTCTTTCAACTTTGCTGGAAGGTTTTTTTGTTTTTTGTTTTTTTTTCAAAATAAACATTTGGGAGGAAATAAATAAGTGAACTGTTTCCATGTGGAACCCTACAATCAACTCTGAAATAGCTTCTAAACTAATCAAAATTATTTAAGAATGAGATTTTTTTTTAATAATGCAATAATTCATACACATATACACAATGGAATTTTGTTAAATATTTAAGTCTCCCAAGCTGTCCAGAGTTCAGAGGTTCCCAGGTTGGGGAAGTAAGGAAAAGATTATGATAAACAAGCAGCTCCAGAGCCTGTCTAGTTGGCCAAAAGTTCTCCTGCTAACCCTGACTCCTTCAGGAAAGCTGTCCAGATGATAATGGTTGCAACAGCCAGAGCTCTTACCGCCACTGGGCACTGTGTTCACAACTGCCCCACGTAATGCTAACACCAACACTATGAGGTAGATAGCGAGCCCCTGTTCTATAGGTAAAGCAGAATATGACAGCAATTTTACATCAGTTTCCCAAAAGCACATAAATAGACTGCTTTTTTTTTTTTTTTTTTTTGACAGGGCCTCAAGCTGTCACCCTGGGTAGGGTTCTGTGGCATCATAGCTCACGGCAACCTCCAACTCCTGGGCTCAAGCGATTCTCCTGCCTCCGCCTCCCAAGTAGCTGGGACTACAGGTGCCTGCCATAACGCCAGCCATTTTCAGTTGCAGCTGTCATTGTTGTTTGGCAGGTCCAGGCTGGATTCGAACCCACCAGCTCAGGTTATGTGGCTGGTGCCTTAGCTGCTTGAGCCACAGGTGCCAAGCTAATAGACTGCTCTTTAAAAAACTCTCCCTTTGGCTTGGCGCCCATAGCACAGTGGTTATGGTGCCAGCCACATACACCAAAAGTAGTGGGTTCAAATCTAGCCCAGACTAACTAAACAACAATGACAACTAACAACAACAACAAAAAAAATAGCCAGGTGTTTGGCAGATGCCTGTAGTCCCAGCTGAGGACCGGAGTCCCAGCCTCCTGGAGATAGGAGGCTGAGGCAAGAGAATCTCTTAAGCCCAAGAGTTTGAGGTTGCTGTGAGCTGTGACTCGAGGGCACTCTACCAAAGGCGACATAGTTACACTCTGTCTCAAAAAAAAAAAAAAAAAAAAAAAAACAACAAAACAACAAAACAAAACTTTTCCTTTTCTTTTTGAGACAGAGTATAACTCTGTCACCCCAGCTGGAGTGCAATGGCCTCATCACAGCTTGCTGCACCCTCAAACTCCTGGGTTCAAGTGATCCTCCTGCCTCTGTCTTCCATGTAGCTGAGACTACAGGTGCCCAACACAATGCCCAGCTTATTTTTCTATTTTTAATAGAGACAAGTCTTATTCTGCTCAGGCTCATCTCAAACTCCTGGCCTCAAGTGATCAGCTGCTCAAAGAGCTAGGATTACAGGGATGAACCACTAAGACTGGCCTTAGAAAACTCTAGTATTTTAGGCCTAAGGATCAACATATTTTTTTTTAATCTTCACACATACAGACTCCTATAAACAAAGAGCCTTAAGGTTTATTTTCTTTAATTATATAAATATAAATTTGGGCCAGGCTTGGTAGCCTACACCTATAACCCTATCACTCTGAGAGGCCAAGGCGGGTGGATCACTTGAGCTCAGGAGTTCAGGAGTGCAAGACCAGCCTGAGCCATCTCTAACAAAGAAAAAAAAAGCAAGCCTGGCATAGTGGCACATGCCTATAGTCCCAGCTACTCAGGAGGCTAAGGCAAAAGCATTGCTCAAGCCCAAGAGTTTTGTTTTGTTTTCAGGACAGAGTCTCTCACTCTGTCACCCTGGGCAGAGTGCCATGGCATCACCATAGCTCACGGCAACCTCAAACTCCTGGACTCAAGTGATCCTCCTGCCTCAGCTTCCCTAGAATCTGGGACTACAGGTACCCACCAACACACATGGCTAGTTTTTCTATTTTCAATAGAGACAGTTCTCACTCTTGTTCAGGCTGATCTCAAACCCGTGAGCTCAGGGGATCTGCCTGCATTGGCCACCCAGAGTGCTGGGATTACAGATGTGAGCCACCGAGCCCAGCCAAGTTCAGGAGTTTGAGGTTGAAACCCAGGGGAACAGAGTCAAACTCTGTCTCAAAATAAAAAAACAATAATAATAAATAGATATATATGTGAAAGGTTTTCTCAACTTCTGTTCAACAATAAGCATATATTATCATAATTGATTTTGAATTGTTTTACTATGAAAAAGATCAAAACAAGGTCATGGCTCATGCCTGTAATCCTAGCACTCTGGGTGGTTGAAGCAAGAGGACAGCCTGAGCTCAGAAGTTGGAGGCTGCAATAAGTTATGATGACTCCACTGCACTCTTGTCAAGGTGACAGAGTGAAGCTCTGTCAACACAAATAAAAAAAAACCCTTGGTATTTAAAGAACATTAAACAAAATGTGAAGTAATAAATCAATTTCTTCCCAAAAGTTGAATAGTTGATAATTCTCCTCAGATTTTTAAAAATTAATGTATACAATCTTGTATGTTAATTTTTTTTTTTTTAATAGAGACAGAGTCTCACTTTATCACTCTCAGTAGAGTGCTGTGGCGTCACACAGCTCATAGCAACCTCCAACTTCTGAGCTTAGGTGATTCTCTTGCCTTAGCCTCCCAAGTAGCTGGGACTACAGGTGTCTGGCTATTTTTTTGTTGCAGTTTGGCAGGGGTCAGGTTTGAACTTGCCACCCTCGGTATTTGGGACCTGCACCCTACCCACTGAGCCACAGGTGCCACCCTATAATGTTTAAATAATACAGATGTATCTATGTAATAACAAAATTTACTTTCATCCCATTCCTCAAACCTGATCTCCTCTTTAAAGGAAACTTATTTAAGAACTTGGTGATTTTTCTATGCACACATGTATGCACATAGAACCTAGAACCTCCACTGCTGACCACCTCAAGCTTACCTTATTTGGATAGACTGGTCATGCACATGTCACTACAGCAGGCCTAATTCCTTATGTTGGCCACCTCCATACGTTGACCTGTCTGTTACAGTCCCTTGAGTAGTCAACTTATAGAAGTTCTACTGCATATATAACATTTGGTATGTTAATGGTACCTAATTTCTCCTCTGACCCTGTTTTGGGATACTCATGTCTTAAAATATTTACCATTTTATTTTATTTATTGTTTTTTGTTTTTTTTTTGAGACAGAAACTCAGTATGTTGCCTTCGGTAGAGTGCCATGGTGTCACAGCTCACAGCAATCTCTAACTCTTGGGCTTAAAAGATTCTCTTGCCTCAGCCTCCCATATAGCTGGGACTACAGGTGCCTGCCACAATGCCCAGCTATTTTTTACTGTTGTACTTGTCATTGCTGGCATGGGCTGGGATCAAACCCGCCAGCCCTGGTGTATGTAGCCGGCACCCTAACCACTGAACTACAGGAGCTGAGCCAAAATATCTACCATTTTATATTTTAATATATTGAAAGTAACTACCCACCAAGCACCAAATAACAAGTAAATATAAAAGATTTTCAACTGAGTCTATTATCAACTTTTATTTATAACCAAATTCTTCAAAATGGAATAACAAAAAACCCGATATCCAGCACAATCTTTTCAAAGAAACAAAACTTAGTATTATAAACTTAAATAAAAAGTATTGTTTCATTAAGTACCAAAATAACGTATAGGCATGCTATATACAAGTTGTTAAAACCGAAACCCATGGCTCGGCACCTGTGGCTCAATCGGCTAAGGCGCCAGCCACGTACACCTAAGGTGGTGGGTTCGAATCCCCAGCCCGGGCCCGCCAAACAACAATGATGGCTGCAACCAAAAAATGGCTGGGGTTGTGGTGGGCGCCTGTG
>CAUYQV010010625.1:0-24287 GCA_963574575.1 Galagoides demidoff | reverse complement strand
TGGTCCCAGCTACTTGGGAGGCGGAGGCAGGAGACTCGCTTGAGCCCAGGAGTTGGAGGTTGCTATGAGCTGTGATGCCATGGCACTCTACCCAGGGGGATAGCTTGAGGCTCTGTCTCAAAAAAAAAAAAAAAAAGAGAGAAAGTCCTTTCAATGGGTCTTTGAAATTTAATATTATGGCTTTTACGCTCAGCACCTGTAGCTCAGGAAGCCAGGGCACCAGCCACATACACTGGAGCTGGCAGGTTCGAATCCAGCCCGGGCCAAAAATAGCTGGGCACTGTGGTGGGCCCCTGTAGTCCCAGCGATGTGGGAGGCTGAGGCAAAAGAATCTCTTGGGCCCAGGAGTTTGAAGTTGCTGTGAGCTGTGATGCCACAGCATTCTACCCAGGGTGACAGCTTGAGACTCTGTCTCAAAAAAAAAAAAAAAAAAGTTATAGCTTTTAAATTCTGTATAAATGATATTGTATCTCTCCCCCCCACATATGCAAATGGATGTGTCACTTCCATAGGACACTTTCTACAACTTGCTTTGTTCTATTTAGCTTTTGAAATTTGTCTGGGTTGATATATATAGCTCTAGTTAATTCTTTTTAACCACTGAATAGCAACAACAAAATGCTGTAGTGAGATGTGTCTACTTCAGACATTATGGAGAGTTTCTCTTGTGTATAAACATAGATGGGAAATTATTTGGCTATAGGAAAGTAGCATTTTCAACAATTAGCACTACAAAGAGATTGAATCCATTTACAGACTTGTTAGTGGTACATGTAAGTCCCTATTGTTCTACTTTCTTGACAATACTTAATATAACTTTATAGTTTTTACCAATTTAGTGAAAGTTCTATTTTACTGTGGTTCTATTTGCATTTTTCTAATTACCTACAACGCTAAGCAACTTTGCTTCTGATCTTTGGCAAGTCAATGTTCTTTGTGTGTGAATTGCCTGTTTATCTAATTGGGTTTCTCTTCAGTTTCTGGTTTTATTTTCTTTATTTTTGCCTTATGTATCCTGATACAAATCATTTAAACCTCCACAAAGTATTGCTTATCCTATAACTTCATTTATAAACCTTCAGACTTTTGTACTAATGTAGTTAAATTTATAAATATTATCCTTGCTGGCTTGTGCTTAGTCTATCTAGTCTAAACATATTTTCCCTGCTGTGGAGTCATGAAAATAGTTTTTATTTTCTTTTGGTTTCACATTTATTTTTCTAATCTTCTTGGGCTATAGCCTTGAACATGTGGGGTAGAAACCATATGTTATTTTTTATCCACAAAGATAAGCTTTTTCCCACCACTATTTCTTAAGTATCCAGTCTGTCCCTGTTGATTTATGTCACCTCCATCATTTGTCATATTTCTGCATTTGAATGGTTCATTTCAGAGCTCTCTATTATGTTTCATTATTCTACTTAATACTTAAAATAAAAACACACTTTTTTTTGCATTGACTGTTATCTTTTATAATTATACTTGATGTCTGTTAAGGAAGAACTCTCATCATGTTCCTCTCCTTCAAAAACTGCCTTAAATTGTACTTGGCTTTTTACTCTTCGATGTGTATTTTAGAACTAGTTTGTTTAGCAAAATTCTCCCTGAGCTTTAGATAGAAATTATGTTAAATTTATAGGTTAATTATGTGAAAATGTTCACATTAAGTGATCTCACATGAAAATTCTATATCTTTCTACTTAATCAGGTTTTAAAAACCTATAGTAACTTCATATTTTTCTCAACTAAAATCTTGACCACTTTGCTGTATTTATTTCTAGTTATTTAGCTCTTTGTTCTGTGAACACTGGAAAAGAATATATATTCTGTACATTTGTGTTATAAAATTTTAAATATATTTCATATTAAGCTTCTTTGTTTTCTTTTTCAAACATTCTTAAGTTTACTAATTTTTGTTTATTTGTTTGTTTTGCCATTTTTGGCAGGGGCTGTGTTTGAATCTGCCACCTCCGGCATATGGGGCCAGCACCTTACTCCTTGGAGCCATAGGCGCCGCCCAAGTTTACTAATTTTTGAATAGTTTCCTCCTGCCTTTCACATGGACATAATAAAATCTTTCACTCTGATTATGGATTTTTCAAATTTGCCTGTGCTTCTGTACATGAGGACAGAAATCCTCAATTCTTTGTTCGTTTTTCCTCCTCAGTGTCCCAGCATCTACTGGCATGGATGCAGAGAACAATTGATGCTTATAAGCTACTGGTGAGAATACAAATTAGTACAACCTCTATGGAAAACAGTACAAAGATTCCTCAAAGAAATAAATCTAGACTTACTATTTAATCCAGCAATCCTACTAGTGGGTATTCACTCAAAGGAAAAGTCATTTTATCAAAAGGACACCTGGCACTTGAATGTTTATTGCAGCACAATTCACAATTGCAAAGATGCAAAATAATCCTATGTGCCCATCAATTGGTGAGTGGATAAAGAAAATGTGAGTTATACTATATACAGGCAGTCTCCCAGTACCAAACAAGATAAGTTCTGTAGGTTTGTTCTTAAGTTAAATATGTATGCAAGTTGGAACGGGTATATTTCCATGTTACATATTTCCCCATCCATAAGGGGCAGCTAAAAGTCAGTCAGATGTTAGTAACTCAGGAACATTCTCTAATAGCCTCCATTCATGAGAGTTATATGTAAGTTGGATGTTTGTAATTCAGGGATTGCCTGTATATATACACACACATAAAAATACATGCATATACATCACGAAATAACAGTCAGCCACAGAAATGAACAAAATCATGTCTTTTGGAGCAATTTGGATGGAGCTGGAACAATTATCCTAAATTAAGTATCTTAGAAATGGAAAAACAAACACAAGTACTCACTAATAACTGGAAATTAAACAATGGGCACAAAGAGATGTAAAGGAAGAATAAAGGGGGAAGAATGGGAGGGAGTGAGGGGTAAAAATTTATCAGGTACAATGAACATGGTGACAGGCACCCTAAAGCCAAAACTTCATTGCTATACAAGGTATCCATGTAACAAAATCATTTGTACTCCCCTAATATTTTGAAATAAAAAAAAGAATGTATCCAGTATCTAGCAGACATTAAATAATTGTTCAATGTCATTGATTATCTTATAGTCTTGGTAGTGAACTTTTATTAAGGTAAAATATCCTTTATTTGTTCCTATATGTTATTTTTTGCCTTGGATTTTATTTTGTCTTATATCAATCTTGACACAACAGCTTTCCTTTAATTTGTACTTCATGATACATCTTTTCCCATTCATTTATGTTCAAACTTTGTGTGATTTTGTTTTGGGATTTTCATTTGTTAATCTTCTATGGTAGAATATTTTAAAATATCTGATAATCTCTGAATTGCAAAGTGTTGATGATTATCTGACTTCTAACTTACTAATACACCTGGTTTATTAAACTTTCTCTGTTTTTATTTTACATGTTTATTGACATTATTAAAATTGATTAAGTATCATATTTTCCCTTTCTTGGTAGGATGCCAAAGATTATATACCTATTCGTTTAGTAATTATATTTAATTTTTTTCTAATTTTTATTTTTGTAAAATGTATATAATATAAAATTTACCATCAAGAACCCTTCTTAGGGTGACAGTAAGTACACCCATACTGCTGTACAACCATCACTACCATCCAGCTCCAAAATGGTTCTCATCATGCAAAACTGAAACTCAAAGTCCATTAAACAATAATTTCCCCTTAGCCTTTACCCAGGCCTTGGCAACCATCATTCTACTTTTTGTCTGCCTCTATGAATTTATCTCTTGTAGGTACCTCATAGTGCACATAAATCATGTATTTGTCTTTTGGTATTTGGCTTATTTCATTAGCATCATGTTCTCAAGGTTAGTTCATCCATATTGTAATAAGTGTCAGAATTCCCTATCTTTTTAAGGTTGTATAACATTCCATTGTACGTATATACCACATTTTACTTATCATCTATTGGTAGACATTTGGATTATGAATGACATTGCTATGAACATATGCTATACGCATGTAAGTATAAGTATAGGTATGGAAATACCTTGAGACACTGCTTTCAATTCTTTGAGGTATACCCAGAAGTGGAATTTCTGTACTGTATGGCAGTTCTATTTTTTTTTTTTTTTTTTGAGGAGTCACCATACTGTTTTCCACAGTAGTTACACCATTTTACATTCCCACTAACGGTGCTCAAGGGTTAAAATACCTCCACATTCTCACCAGCATTTGATATTTTCTCTTTTTTCACTAGTAGCTATCCTAATGGGTGTGAGGTAGTAATAGTCCTCACATTTTTGGCACTTATGTCTAACTATACATTGTGATAACAAAGCAAAGGTTATCCTAAATTTCCACTTCACCCCAAGTATGTCACAGATCTAAGAACAGTGTAACTATGCGTTGAAGATTATTCTCTTGCCTCTTTTCATTCTTGTACAATATTTTATATTCATTGTTAAAGGTTCTTTTATACTCAATATATATTTTATATGTGTTATTAATTTCTATGCTAAAACCATTTTTTTCTCCTAAAGTAGTTTTAATAAAAGTTTAAACTCTCAATTGTTATAGGTCTGAAAATAATTCCTATATAATGACACAGCAGAAAATAAAAGTCTAGGCTTTTTATTGCATCACTCTGAAGCCATTGCTTCAGGTGTATCTTCTGGTGTTGATAAGAAGTTACCTGTCCATCTAAGTGGCATTTTTTTTTTAAGGATGACAACCTTGTCTTTCTGAATGCTTTTAAGAGTTTCTCCTTGTTAATGACATTCTATAGTTTCACAACAATCTGTCAAATCATAGATTTGTTAGAATGTATCTAATTTGATGTATTTTAAAATATTTCAGTGGCTATATTTTTCATTTTCTAGTACTTTCCTTTTACCTTAAGCACTTATCCTTATTTCTGCTTATATTTTTATAGCATCATGCTTTTTGATAAATATTTTCTTAGAATACTCTAGACAACTTATTTCCATTGTGTTACTACTATATAAGAACAGTTTCTTTAGGAATAGATTCATCTTCTCAATGTTGACGGATCATCTTTTAGAACATTACATTTATTCATGTTTTGCAATTTTGCTGTGTGAGGTCCTTTTGAATATTTAGTTTCTGTTTTCTGATGTTTTTTTACTTTCCACCTTTCCCTGTGTTTTCTCCCTTCACATTGGGAGAATATGAAGTTACCTTCTAAATCCTCAGGACTCTTAGGTCTTCTAACAGGATTTTGTGGCTACTCTTCCTAGCGTGACATTGGTAAAACTGCACATCCAGTTAGTAAGCCAGGACATAGCTCTGTCCTGGGTGGAAGAATGTGTAGGACCTTCCATATCAACACTTCAGCTGCTTGCTTAAATTCTGTTACGAATTGAATGTTTGTTGCCTCTCCCAGATTCATTTGTTCAAGTTCTAACCCTCCATGTGATGGTATTAGGAGGCAGAGCCTTTGGAAGGTGACTAGGTTATGAAGGTACATTCTTCACCAATAGGGTTATTGCCCTTAAAAGGGGGACGCCCAAAGAGCTCTCTGTCTCTCTTCCTTGTAGTGTACCTGGAGACGTCAGCAGTCTACAACCCAGAAGCAGGTCCTCATCAGAACTGGACCCTGCTTGCAAACTTAACTCAGACTTCCAGCACCTAAAACTGTGAGGAATAAATATATGTTGTTTATAAGCCACCCAGTCTCAGGTTTGGGTAGAGCAGCTCAAACTGACGAAGGCCTATCCACTGCTCACGTAGTGGCAGCGTTTTGTTTGTTTCCTCAGAGCCTGCTTCCATTAGCCCTCTGTACAGTCCCTGGATTCAAGCAAGGAGTCTTTTTCATAGTCCCCAGGGTATACTTCTAGTCCCCTTTCTCCTTCAAGAAACAAACAAAATGAAATGCAAGTTTCTCTTTGAGGTCCAAGGTCAGCAGGTATGTGGTCCAGCTACGTTCACCATTTTCTATTCCTCTTCTCTTTCAGATCAATGGAGATTATTTTCTTTTGTTAGTGTTTTTGTTCTTTAGTGGGTTTTGGCTTTTAGTCCAGTAATGCATTTTATTATTTTGTCTGCTTACCATTTACCCATGTTTGTGAACAGAGGATGTATTACAGTATTAACTCAGGATGCCATCTTGACCGGAAGTGCACTTTATAGTAACTCTAAGAGGGGAGATCACTTTCTCAATTATTATTTTTTTCTAGACTTTATTTGCATTTAAAATTCATTGGATAGAGTTGTGCTGCCAGTTTACAAATTTCCCAAAATACAATATTGTTATTTGTACAGTATTATAATTGTTATTGGGAATGTCATGAAGAATTTTGTCAACTACTCTACTGATATTCAAAACTAGCTTATTCTAGTTCTTTACATTACTATGAAAGGAAATTACTTAACTTTGACCTGTTACTCTTCATGAATTTCATGGTTTTTAATCTTTTTCCATAATTTGAAAACCTTTTTCAAGCCATTTAAAAATACTACACTAAATACTATCTATTACACTAAGAACTCTACAAGGACTTTTTTTCCTAGTGTATATTCCCAAATTTTGTAATTTTTTAAAATCAGCAAATGGCCATATTTCTATCACTGTACCTTCATTAAATTTCCCTTCTCAAAAATTATTTATTTGGTTCTGAAGAGGTTACTTTATTCAAAAGATTAAGGTGCCCCCAGTTATTCATCTTAAGCTTTTAATTTTTAACTATGTTTGCCTATTCTATACTTGTCATTTTAAAAGTTGTCTTCCTTGATAAGGAAGGAAAACGCATAATAGAAATTGAATAATTAAGCTTAATCACTCTACACAGGATAGCATCTTTCTTCACTGGTATCCTTTCTTTTTTTTTTTTTTTTTAAAGAGACAGAGTCTCACTTTATTGCCCTCAATAGAGTGCCATGGCATCACAGCTCACACAAATCTCCAACTCCTGGACTTAGGCTCTTGCCTCAGCCTCCCAAGTAGCTACAACACAATTTTTTTGTTGCCCTTGGACCGGGGCTGGGTTTGAACCCGCCACCCTCCATATATGAGGCTGGCGCCCTACTCACTGAGCCACAGGCGCCGCCCCCTTATCCTTTTCCTTAACATTTTTTCTAGTCTCAACCATACTAAGTATCTCAGCCTTCTTCATTTTTACCTCTTTTCTATAGACCTTATATTTTTATGTGTGCTCATTCAAGAGCTTCTAATAGAGTTAAGTTAGTTTTTATCAATTAGTATATATCCATAATAATTAAAAATAAATTTAAAAATAAATAAATAAAGCAAGAGAAGGTAGAAAGACTGTGCAAGTAATCTGTGACATGTAACTACTTCATGACAAAAGAGAAGTTCCCAAAGTTTTGGTTAACTGTTGACATTTATAAAGGATGACTTTCTCTTTACAAAATGTTTGAGCTTCTGATTAAAAAGAAAAAGATCTTGAATAAGCCTGACCAACTGGCTACACTCTCAAATTTCACATATAAGTTCCCTTAAAAATGTCAAGTAAATTTATCAAATAGTAGGAGTAGTAATAATGATATCAATATCTAACATTTCAAATGCATTCACCACAAAGCACTTCATTAAGCACTTTGCATGCAGTATATCATCAAATCCTTAAAAGAACTCCGAGGTAGGGTACTAAGTTTAATGGTGTTTCCAAAAAGTTCACCTTGAACCTCAGAATGTGAATGGCCTTATTTAGAAATATGGTCTTTGCAGATGTAATTAGCGAGATGAGGTCACACTGGATTAGGATGGCCCTAATCCTAACCCTCGTGTCCTTACAGAGAAAATAGAATCCATGGTGACACACGGGAGAAAGCTACATGAAGATGGAAGGCATAGACCACAGTGATATATCTATAGCCCAAAACATTAAGGATTTCCAGAAAATGCCAGAGCTATCAGCAAGGGGAAGGGAAGGCTCCTCCAGTAAAGCCTGCAGTGGAGGTGTGGCCCTGCTGACACATTGATTGCTAATTTCTACTATCCAGAATGGGGAGGGAATAAATTTCAGTAGTTTGAAGCTACCAAGGTTTTGGTATCTTATTATGGCAGCCCTAGGAAACTAGTGCAGGCAGGTACTTCTTGTTGTTCCATTTTAGAGATGAAAAACTAAAATTCCAGAAGGCTAGCTAAACCATCCAAGATCAAATGGCTTATAAACAGCAAAATTAGAATGAAAACCCAAGATACCTGACCTCAAATCCAGGTATCCATGTGTGTGTGTGTCTGTGTGAAAGAATGAGAGAGAGTCAGAGACAGAGTCAGAGAAAGACAAAGATATACGTAAATGTATATGTATATACATAAATATACATAAACATGTACACATACAAACACATGCAATCCCAAATCAGCATAAAGTTGTATAACTATGAGTTCTGTGGAAGTTCAAAGGTAGACCAAAGCTTTGCAGGATAATCTCATCAGAGTTTTTCCACCAAGGAGATAGAACTTGGGACGGGCCTTAGTTTTTGATAGAATTAGATGAAAAAATGTTCACCATATCTAATTATTAGAGAAATGCAAATCTTTTGAAATATCACCTAACCCCAGGAGAAGGGCCCACATCGCAAGGTCCCAAACAACAAAGAATGCAAAGAGAGGGAAGACTCCTGCATTGCTGGTGGGACTGCAAACTAATACAGCCTCCGTGGAAAGAAGTATGGAGGGTCCTCAAAGAACTAAAAGTGGGCCCTCCATTTGATTTTGCAATCCCATTATTTAGGTATCTTCTCCAAAGAGCAAAAGTTGCCTTCAGCAACTTTCTTTTGATAAACACCCACTAACCATGGACTAGTTCTGACTGATTCACAGAGGTTGTGCCCTTGAGTGACTTTGTGTCCTGAAAGACGTTTTGACAAGTAGAGACTTATATAATACAGTTAATTGTTAAGTTTCTACCCCAAATTAAACATCAGGACAGCCTTCATGAATATTCATAGTTCCTCCTGTAACCAACTTATGTGTACCTGGTCAACCTGTTAGCCTAAATTCCTGTCTTACCCTTCCCACCCTCAAAGCACCTGCTCTAGGCTTCTACAGGAGTCTACACTTTCTAAACTGGCAGAATGGCCACCTTTCAGGATGTACCCTCTGTAAGAAATAAAGCACTCCTCCACAGATGGACGGGTGTTGTGATTTTTAAGTTAACAAATACATTTTCCTCAGAAAAATAGCAATTGGATCAGTTAAAGGAAAACAAACTAATTTTGTTTTAGGCTACTAAGTATTTCCATAAATTTATCTAATTTATTAGTCTTCAAAAGTGAGACTGGCGCATTTCAAAACTTGCCTAGCAAACTAATCAGGAGAGTGATAATCAGATTTCCAAAAGAAACACTTACCTAGTCAACAAAACCAAGATGTCATATATTACATAATGCTCCCTCTTTTCCAAAGACAATAAAATAGGTTTGTCCATTTCTTAGCACCATTACATTGATAATGCACTCTGAGAATTTTACCTTTTGACAAAATCACTCCAAAGTTGCATCCAAATGCCTAATTGACCTTGACTAGCAGAATAAAAAACTGCAATTGCCAATATATATTTCTGTAATATAAGAAAACCTTTTCTCTAAGCTCCTCTCTCCTAAAGTCATGAGGGCAATGTAATGCAGATCTTATTACACTGGACAATATTTGGCTTGTGAGGGATTTGAAACATCGACCTCATGAAATATGCTGGAATGACAGGAGTAGGCGGTGTGACATATCAATCCCACACAGGGTTTCACAGAAGGCTTTGTGATCCAAATCCCTCTCTATGTTGTAAAATGATGTAGAATTCTCCTCTCCATCCTGTCGCTATAACAACCACATCTTAACACTTTGTCTAATATCAACAAATAAAACAATCACCAGGCTTACAGGGTGTGGTGAAGGTGAAAAATCCAAATTCTAACTGATTATGAGTCTATACATAGTCGTAAAATGAAAGGTTAGAACGTGATGCTGTTTCCTAGAATGACATAATTTAGAATTATTTCTTACATATGTTTCTCTATCACCTAATCTCTACATCTCATTTGTGTTTCCCTGTTCCACAAATACCACCACCACCCCCAACTTATTTAAACATCCTTTCAATAATACTAAGGATGCTTAAATGACATTTTCAGTTAACAAAATTTCCTATCAAAATCAACATCTTACTTTACCAGTGACTATTCGATAAGTTGACTGACAAACTGGGAGCTGGAATTGTTGTCTTTACAACCATTTTTATTTTTTATTTGAGGATATAAGTGTGTTGCTCTAATCAAATAAAAATACCTCAACAAAAATTTCCCATGAAGTAAACTGAAAATTCACATGTGGAGTTCACACTTGAGGTTTTCCTCTTACTGTTTTTCAAAATCCACTGAAACAAATACATACATATTTCTATAATTAATTTAATCCCAACTATGGTGTTGCCTTCTTGGAGTTAAGAAGTATATCTCAAAGTATTTTTATGTTCTCCACAATATCAACACAGTCCAGCTGATACACAATGGAATCAGAGGAGATATTCATCAATTAAAAAGGGAAAACTGCTTTGGGCTCTGTGGCCTGGCATTTTTCAAAATCAGGAAAAATACTTCATGACCTCTAAGAATGGACATTCCAAAGGAAGAATTTAAAGTCAATTTCCATATTTTCCTGATAAGTCACCTAGGCTCTCTTTGCTTTGTAATTTAGAAATTCACCCCAGTAGTTTACTTTCAAATACCAACCCAAATGACAGCCCCATCCTTCAGATCCTGAGTGTAGATGGCAGGCATTCTAGTCAGGCAGAGAGAGAAAGCTCTGCATTTCTTCAATTTGTAAAGGTTTGCATAAAATAGTTCCTTTATTAAAGGATCTATTACTCTGCACACACACACACACAAGAAAAGCACCATCAAAATATTTTATGTTCCAATTATGGTTTTAATTATGAAAGTACAAGCATCCAACTGAATTCTGAAAATAACTCTTCTTACATTTGTACGCCTCACTTTTCTACAAATTCATTTTCAAAAGTAATCTCTCAGAAAGCCAAGCCACTATGAGAGATGTCATATCCTTAAACAACCCTCATAATAAGTTCAGCACCACTATTTCCAAAACTTAAGCCTGTACATTCACTTAAAACCAATTGAAGAAATAATTAAAAAGCTATCGCAATGGACTTTGAGTCTGACACAACTGGATTCTACTTATGTTTCTTCTACTTACTAGCTCTAAATTTAGGCAAGTTACTCTGGACTCTATTTTACTCATAGGTGAAATTGAGGTAACTGATTGTACTTCATAGGGTGGTTGTGGAAATTGGTCTGTAATATACATTCAGCAACCTAGTATAAGACCTAACATACAGCATCAACTCAAGAAATGCTAACAATCCACACCTCAGGAAAGAAAAATGGGAGATGGAACACAAGGAAGAAAAGGAGAAGTGAGAGAAGGGATTCTCAACAAGAGCACCATGTTCTTCCTTAGGGATATAACAAAGGTGGCAGAGGTGTTCTGTCGCAGGCAACTCATTACTTGGTATTCACATGTGATTTCATTGACTAAGGGAATGAGGGAAAAGGAAAGAACTAAAGGACAAAAGAAAGGCAGAGGAAAGAGATAAGGGGAAAGAGGGGAAAGAAAGAATGACATGACTTAACTCACACACATGTCAAGAAAAAGTAAACTACAAACCAGCAGAGCACTATCACCAGCACCAGTAAATGTCAGCAATCCAGACTGGGTCAAATACAATTTAAAACACTAAACTGGATAAATGTGGTTCTAACAATGCCTGAGAACAATTTGCAAGTCACAGCAACTTGCCCACCTTTATAAAGTCACACAGGAGGTTAGGTAGCTGCACATATGAGTACCAGAACCCACCACCCCTTCACCGCGGATGTGCAAGTGTTTCAATCTAAGGTAATTTCATGCCTGGATCTTAGATCCTGGCATACTATGCAGAAAATAGTATCTTTGTCCTATTTTATTTGACCTATTTTTTCCTGGTTGAAAATGGTCATTGGGAGCCTATATGCTCTTTATACCAATCATAAAAAGACGTATCTAAAGAAAAAAGCCAGATCACCCAAAAGTGAACTATTTAATAGGCACACTCAAAACAGAGTGGTTTGGAGAGAATTAAAGGAAGAAATAATAATTATAATTTCTCAGAAACCAAGGTTACTGTGACCATGCATTTCAATTACCATGTTATCCTTAAGCCATGAAGCTTATATACAAGTTGATTGTACTTTTGGTCATTGGAATCCACATCGATTCTTATTATTATCTCAGAAGAATATTGAAACATTTATGACTTAGGCAACAGCTGTAAATCACAGATGATTTTCAAATGAGCTAAATACAGAGATTTGGGGAAAATTAATTATGAAAACATGCAAATACATACAGAAAATTCAGTTCACCAAGTTTTAGGTGATGCTTGATTTTTATAAAATATTTTCCTTTAATTGTATCTCATTTATTTAATGAATTATGCCTAATTTTCTGAGCTGCTTCCCATTACATTGGCTCATGTTTTATTATTGCTTAATGAACATGAGAAAATATTATGTTTTATCACTTCATTAATTAGAACCAAGTTCTTACTAAGATAATTAATTTATCTACTATATTAGAAATGAACCTGTTATTTTGCCACTCTTTTAGACTATGTAAACAAATGGGAAGAATGGGGAGAACATACCAGAATGAGCCTTATTTAAAAAGAAGGAAGGAGGAGATAAAGGAATGGAAGGAAGGAAGGAAAGACAAGAGGGAGAGAGAGATGGGAGAAAGGAGCAAGGGAGTTCCGAATAGAGAGAGGGAAGAAAGAAGGGAGAAAGGGAGGAAGGCAGACAAATTTAGAAATGTCAGGTGCCTGTGATTGCCTTCAAAAAAGGATGCCAGTATAGTACCCAAAGCAGCATGGTACCAGTATAAAAGTAGACACATACTTCAATGAAACAGAATAGGGAAGCCAGATATAAAACCACAAACCTACAACCAACTGATCTCTGACAAAGCAGACAAAAATATACACTGGAGAAAGAATGCTTTATTCAACAAATGGTGCTGGGAAAATGGGAAAGCCACATGGGGAAGAATGAAAGAGGATTCCTAACTTTCAACATTTATAAAAATTAACTCAAGATGAATTAGAACTTAAATGCAATACCTGATGTCACTAAAAATTCTAGAAGAAAACTTAGGTAAAACTATTTCAGACATTGGCCTAGACAAAGAATTTATGACTTAGATCCTAAAAATAAATACAACAAAAATAAATAATGGGACTTAATTAAACTAAAAAGTTTCTGCATAGCAAAATGATAATGATGGTGATAATAATCTATTATATATTATCTATAGTATGGAAAATGTCTATGTTTTCCTCAGTTAATTTTAAGTAATCCATAAAACCTGTTTTTTAGGGCCAGGTGCAGTGGCTCACACCTGTAATCCCAGCACTTGGGAGGCCAAGGCAGGTGGATTGCCTGAGCTCAAGAGTTTGAGACCAGCCTGCACCAGAGTGAGACCTCATCTCTAAAAAATAGGCAGGCATTGTGGTGGATGCCTATAGTCCCAGCTACTTGGGAAGCTGAGGTAAGAGGATCACTTGAACTCAAGATGTTACTGTGAGCTAAGACGCCACAGTACTCTACCAAGGGTGACCAAGAAGTAAGACTCTGTCTGAAAAAAACAAAACAAACAAAAATTTAAAAAAACCTATTTTTTGACATGTAACTATATAAAATGGAATATGGAATGTTAAATAAATGTTAGTGAATTATACAGTGGATAATTGCAAACTATGGTTACACCGTTTATGTTTATTTTATGAAGATAGCAATAGGGTTACCAATTCGACTAAAGCACAGACATGATCTCTAGAGAAAAAATTTATCCTATATAGAAGAAATAAACAATTTTTGTGAAACTGATATCGTCTTTTCAAAGCAATAATGGAAAGATTCCAATTTACTTCCCTAACTGATTAGGTGTTTTTTCTAGTTAAAATAATGTTTATCTCAGACTGTTGAATATCAGCTATTTTGAGTCTACAAAAGACATCATGAAATTTTTTTGGAAATAAAGATACAAGTACACATATAAATAGATAAATTATATTTCATTCAGTCAATAAAAATATATCAAGTTGTTTTGTGAACCAGAAAATAAAATGATAATCATCAATAGAGTAAATAAATACCCTAAAGAATGGGTGGACATAATCACAAACTATACATCCAGTAAAGGACTAATATCTATACTCTATGAGGAACTCAACTCAGCAAGAAAAAAACAAGCAATCCCACCAAAAAGTTGGCAAAATGAACACAAGCTTTTTGAAAGATAGACAAACAGCCAACGAACATGAAAAAATGCTCAATATCACTAGTCATCATGGAAATGTAAATTAAAGCCACAATGAGATATCACCTTAGTTCTGTCAGAATGGTCATTACTAAAAAGTCAAAAAACAACAGAGTTTGGCATAGATGCAGAGAAAAGGGAAAACTTACATACTGTTTATGGGAATGTAAACTAGTACAACTTCTATGACAAATAGTATGGAGATTCCTCAAAGTAGAGGGGATATCCACCGAAAGGAAAAGAATTCATTATACAAGAAGACACATGCACTCATCTGTTTATTCTGGCACAATTCACAATTGCAAAGACATGGAATCTACCTAACTGTGCTTTAACAGATAACTGGATAAAGAAAATATGTTATGTACAGAGGGTGCCAAAAATGTATACACACTTTAAGAAAGGAAAAAACTGTATTAAAATGGTACTATTCAATATTTACCAATAACAAAGAAGAATATACATCATGTTTGAGCACCTCTTATAATTGCAGAAGTGAAATGTGATTTGAGTGTTAGAAATTTAATTTAGTGTTTCCTTTCCTAAAGTTTATATACATTTTTGGTACCCTCTGTATATACCATAGAACACCACTCAACCATAAACAAAAATGAAACAATAATTTCCACAGTAACCTGAATGGAAATGAAAACCATAATTCTTTTTTTTTTTTTTTGAATTTTTTGAATTTTTTTTTTTTATTCTAAGTGAAGCATCTCAGGAATAAAAAACAAATACCGCATGCACTTAGTTACAAGTGGGAGTTGAAGGATGGGTATAGCTGGTCACATACACAGGTAGAGGGACTTTGGAGACCCAGAGGAAAAGGCTGGGAGGAGGGTAAGGGATCAAAAAACTACCTATTGGGTACAATGTATACTATTTGGATGATTTTATAGCTCCCTTTTAATGTTTTAAAACCTACTGCCTAGAGCTTTTAGTGACTAGTTCAGACCTTTTGACTCCCACTTATGGAAACTCATGAAGGAAACACTTCCAAGCTTTTGTTTGACCTTTTTCAAGAGGCTATCTGTTGTCAACTGAGAAAGAAACACCAGTTTTGAAGACACCAAAAGATGTTCCAGGGAAAGCATATGGACTTCAGGAAATCATGGTGCCTTTTGATCATAAACAAGTCATCCGCAAGTATCCCTAGAGAGATGAGATTGGCCGAGGACTTCATTTTCAAAGAGAATTGATGGAGCATTAAAGCCAAAAGCATCTGGGACTAACTGCACAACCCAATCAGCTTATCTTTGCATGAACTATGACAGACATCAAATGTAACTCCAAAAAAACATCAAAACAATTGCCTGTAGATTCTGCCAATAGAGGAAATGTTGCCAATAAAAAAGAGCATTCCTGGCTTAGCAGCAGGAGTCTCGAACTGCTTTTCAAACAGGAGCGAAAAATAGAAGTACAAAGAAATGATGATCAGCAATAGTTTGGGGAGCACAAAGTGAGAATATTCAATAAAAATGTCTTTGTTTGTCATATTATAAAACCTCCTTTGCCTGGCTAGATCACTTGATCACTTGCTATTTCTCATACAACAGAAATGTTTCTGAATTAGTTGACCTATCCTATTCAATTACTGGAATTTTCTTTAATATGCTCTCCTTAAGACACAAGGGAAGACAGTGGCTAGAAAAGGAGGGTATGGTGCTAGGCGCTTTCAAGACATTTAACTTCTTTATTGTTTATGTTTACCTCAAGAAGATAACTCACTGATATTTTCAAAAGGGAACACTTTAGAATGGAAATAGTTGATAAGATCAAAGCACCCGTTTTTAGGTTAACTTCATCCTGATGTGGCTTGTTTTGTTGACTAGCATGACCTGGAGTGATAGATACTCTAATGAACTTGATTTGATTAATTCATATTGTATGCCTGTATCAAAACATCCTATGTACCCTATAAATATATATATATAACTATGACATGCACATAATTAAAATATTTTAAAAATTAAAAAAAATAAATTACCACCAACAATAATAAACACAGGAGAGGCACTGTCTTGTCATCATGAGAAAAACGCAGAAAGAAAACTCCTTTCTTGTACAAATGCTCTGCTTTTCATGGAAGTATAAGAACATTTATATGCAAAACATCCAACAGGGGTCCAAATATCTGCAGTTGTGGAAGTTAAAAAACAGAAAGGTCAATCCTCTTCCTATTTTCAAAAGCATTACTCAGTCTGCTGTGAAGACTTACTTCTTAATTACTTCTAGATACTCCGATTGAGCTGTGTGTCTGTGTCAATCATGATGTGATATGACACGATAAAAGAGGCTGACCCCTTTATGTGACATGATGCTGTAACCATCACTGAGAGACACACTTAATGATTCAACATGCCTTCTGCATTCCATGATCGAGTCAGCAAAGGAGCAGAGTCAAATGTCAGTGAACTTTGCAATACTTGTTAAATAAACATGAAAGGAAGGTGATCTGAGAATGAACTACTCAAAGTTTAACACAGAAAACCACCACCAATGGTAAGCAACCATGCAAATGAGCAAGAAAGGAAAATGACTGGACCCAAAGCTCTGCAGAATGGCTCACAAAAATGATAGTAACACGACTGCAAATCTGACCTCTCTACGCTGTTCTTTAACTGCACAGCACTTCCAAGCAAAGTATGCTAGTGTGTATAGAGAGAATATTTTTAGAGTTCTTGGGTGCTACACCTGGGGATTTCATAGACCTTGGCTTCCTAGAAAATGTAAGGTCCTTTAGGCTATGGTTTGAATGTTCCCCCTCCAAAAATTCATGTGCTGGAAACTTAATCTTCAATCCAACAATGTTGAGAGGTGAAGTCTAAGAGGAGCTATTTAGGTCATGAGGGTGGAGTCCTGAAGAATGGACTAATGACACCATAAAAAGGACTCACAAGAGAAGGTTCTCTCTTGCCCTTCTGACACAATGTTTATCTTTACTTGCCCTTCTGCCCTCTGCCATGTAAGGAAACACTAAAAAGGCCCTCACCAGACACCAGATGCCAGAACCTTGAGCCTGGACTTCCCAGTCTCCAGAACGGTGAAAAAGAAATCTCTGTTGTTTATATAAGAGCCAGTGTGTAATGTTTTGTTATAGCAGCACAAATGGATACCACAAATAATAGATTTCAAGAGTTTTCATTTCATTTCTTGGCTGAAATGGCCAAGTCTTTAATATTATACTTTACTCTTTTGGTAAATATTGATAAAGGAGAGCCCTAAATTCATGGGATGGTATCCCTTTCTGCTTTAGTGACACAGAACTCTTCCTCTTGGCCACGAAATTGTCATAGGATTCAGAATCATAGTCCATCTCAACAAAGCTGGGTGTTTTCAGAGCTACTGAGCTGTTTCAATTTTCCCGGTGTGATCTACCTCCAAGAACATTAGAAATGACCAGTCAAAAGAATCACAGATGGAAATAATTATTATTGATTTTTTTCCTTTCTTTTTTCCCTGTTTTTTCTTTGCCAAATCTGCTTACAAGGACTAACAACACTGATCCACAAGTGCCAGTTTAAAAATAGCACTTTGTTTCCCTCACTGAAATTTACTATTTGCATTATATCATTGCAATGGTTTATTTTCCTTGCCCTGAGTTTCTAGACTGTTCTATGGGTACTTGATTTTCACACTTCTTACTGTCTAAGAGTTTAGAGGTACATTTTCTTCCCTCAGTTACAAAGCAGCCTCATGTGTGGTGTCCACACTAATGAAATACTAAATCCATGGTAGTTAAACCATTGTTTCAAATACTTTGAAATAAATATAAAAGTTTCTACACTCTTCTTCTTCTTCTTCTTTTTTTTTTTTTTTGTGTGTGTGTGTGTGTGTGTGTGTGTGGTTTTTGGCCAGGGCTGGGTTTGAATCTGCCACCTCCAGTATATGGGGCCGGTGCCCTACACTTTGAGCCACAAGAGTCGCCCCACTCTTCCTCTTGAATTACAAATTTTAAAAAAGACCATTTCTGGGCAGTGCCTGTGGCTCAGTGAGTAGGGCATTGGCCCCGTATACCAAGGGTGGTGGTTGAAACCCAGCTTCGGCCAAAGTGCAAAAAAAAGATAGCCAGGCATTGTGGTGGGTGCCTGTAGTACCAGCTACTCAGGAGCCTGAGGCAAGAGACCAAGAGCTGGAGGTTGCTGTGAGCTGTGACGCCATAGCACTCTAGGGTGACAAAGTGAGACTCTATCTCTAAAAGAAAAAAAAAGAAAGAAATATCATTTCTCTGTAGGAATCAAACACAATCTGGTCAGCACAGTTGGTAAATGGTTCCAAATTAGGACCACAAATGGAATATGACAACAAACAGAAGGGTTGAGGTATCCTGTTGAATCATGAGAGTTTTTTTTTAACTTATGAATTACCAGCATCCCCAAGTACTACACTGCCAGGCCACTGCAGTCTACCTTGATCATCCTCTTCACACAAATTCTATTTTTATTTTAAAAGTTATGCATACACATCCAGCCCATGGAAAAGTCAGCCATGTGTGTCATTTAAAAGGAAAACAACATGTTTCTATTTTTTCCTCAGTGGTTACATTGGAAATAAATTGTGTTGAGTAATTCACTAGAATTTTTTTTATTTCAGGAAGGTTTAGTCCTTGCAAAGCTGGTGAAGTACATCTTCCATTAAATACTACAGCAAACTTGAAATTCAATTCTCTAAAAAAGCGTGTTTATATTTTGCCAGCTAACAAAGGTAAGATGACTCTAAGCAGTGGTTCTCAACCTGTGGGTAAAGGGCTGCTTAAAGGGCCACAGCATTAGGAAGGTTGAGAACCACTGCTCTATTGTTTTCTTAGATCTCTAGACGCCTGTAGAACCTTTCTTCTAGGAAAAAAGTAACTGTGATAATACATGACCCATAAGTAGGACCAAAGGATTGAGTGAAAAGAGTTCTTATTTTGTTGAACATTTGCATGTCCCAGGCATTGTGCTCAGCATCTACAATGTAATCACTCACTTTTCTCAATGAAATGGAGTAATTAGCAAAATACATAGTATATGAGGTTAGACAATTAAGCTTGCAAACTCTTCCTAGAAAAAGGGCTACATACCTCATTGCTGAACAGCGCTATGGTCACAAGATGGCCAAGAGGAATACTTTGAAGGTGACCATACTGATTTTCAGCAATGAGGTACACAGCACTTTTTCTAGATGACTTTGCAAACTTAATTGTCTAACCTAGTGTATTGTACCATGCAAAACTTAATGTTCTCGGAATACAAGTTATTTGTTCATATAGTAAGTAGCAGAGCTAGTTGGGATTTGTCTCCAAAGCCATTTCTTAAGATTAAAACCTTTTTTCTTCAAGGAATTAACACATTAAACATTATTCAGGTAGGCATCATGACACCTGAGTTTGAATCGATGCTTTATTGATAGCCAAGAGACACTGCACCTGAGCCTTCATTCCTCAGCTGTGAAATAGAAAAGATAATACTTATTTCATAGACGTGAAGAACAAATGATTTAATATGAGCAAAATCATTGACAAATAACCCAAAACAGCCACTATTCTTTATAGACCTTCATTTTGTCACTGGTAAACAGAAACACACAAGAGCGTGTGGCTATAACTCTTGATAGTCTCCCTACTCTCCTGTGCAGTTTAGCAATTTCTACATTTCTGTCCTACTTTGAGTAGCTCATGGCCCCTAGGACTAATCCAAGAATGACCCCTCAAAAGTCTGCCTCTTTAATAAGTCATCCTTAGCAAAGAGAAATGACATAAAGTAATCAAGGCCATTTGATTTGAATACCTACACCTAGAAATGGCTGTGACGTCACTGTTTATTTATTCAACAAATCTTATTTGGTGCCTCCTATGTGCTACCATTATCCGGGGGGTGGTAAAAGAGCTACACTTTCATGTAGTTTACATTCTAGTAGAAAACAACCCTAAGTAAACAAATAAGGACTATAACCACCAGTAATGATAGCATTACAAACAAATTAATAAAGCAGCAGGGTAAAGAGAAAGACAATGACAGCGCCTGTATTCGATAGTGTAAGCCAGCGGGTCTATCAGAAGTGATAAAGTTTGAGCAGGGAGCTAACTGAGGTGGACAATAAAGCAATATGAAAATCTAGGGGGAAAGCAATTGGTGCAGAGGTAATAGCAAACACAAAAACTCTGGTGTGTGAATAAGACTAGTGCTTAACTGTGCTCTTTCACCAAAAGAGAGGTTTGAGCACAGAAGTGACATAAAATGATTTCTATTTTCTTAAAGGCCCACCGGCTGCTGTGTAGAGAAGAGCTGAAGCAGCAGCAGGAAGGGAAGTGAGGACAGCAGTGAGGGGACTACGGGGGAAAACCAGGTGGAGAAGGGAAGTTCGGAACCAGAGTGGGGATGTCCAGTGGTTATTTAGGATACACTCGATGAGGGTAGTGTTGACAGGACTTGCTAATGTGTTTCATAGAGTGAAAGCAAGTAAGAAGCAAAGGATGATGCAGGTTTGCTGCTAATTGAGCTGGGACATGAGGCTGTCTGCCCTCCTTGCCCGCTGCCCCCATCTGTGTCCCTGTCTCCTGATGTCAGTTCAGATCTTCTCAGTTTTCTTCCTTTACTTATCAGCTGGGCCTTATCAATATTTCCAGTTCTCCAGGTAATTCAGATTTGACCTTTTTCCATACAGGGTGTCCATAAAGTTTGTGTCCAATTTAAAATAGTAAACTTTATGGATAATTCTATGATCAGAGCTCAGATTGAAAGTGAAGAGATATTATAGAAAAAAATAGCCTGAAAGCCCCCAAACAGTTATTATAGCTCAGCGTATAGAGAACACTTTTGAAGTTGACCAAAAGGAACAAAACAATCAGGAGACAGGACATGAACATCCATTATGTGCCTTACCGTGCTTTCAGTACCGTAAG
This sequence comes from Galagoides demidoff, assembly GCA_963574575.1. Lineage (NCBI taxonomy): Eukaryota > Metazoa > Chordata > Mammalia > Primates > Galagidae > Galagoides > Galagoides demidoff. The sequence continues at coordinate 3,048 of CAUYQV010010625.1, read as the reverse complement.
ACATTTAACAAAAGTAATAAATCCTAATTATTCAGAAATTAAATTTTATTTTATTTTTTTATTTTTGGTAGCAGTTGTAATTGTTGTTTAGTAGTTCCAGGCCAGGCTCAAACCCACCAGCCTCATTGTATGTGGCTGGCGTCCTACTCACTGAGCTATGGATGCCAAGCCCAGAAATTAAATTTTAGATTGAAAGCCAAACATTATGTATAACACAATTGCAAACAACATACAACCTCATAATCACATGCCTGTATCTTAAAAGTGCAAGAAGAATTCCATGGAGAAAAAGTCACCTGAGTTCCTGTCTGACAGGACCTAGCCCCGGCATACAGTGCCTTTTGATGATTCAAAAGAAAAACTTTAACAACGGATTAATTCGTTAATTCATTAGTAGAAAGAATTTAGGGGGATTGACATTATACAAGAGGAGGGACTTCCGGGGGAAAAAACATTAAATGTATGTTTATTTTGTGCCAAATATATATATATGAAAGAGCCCAACTATGAGAATAATGAGGTTCATAAAAGACCATCAGGCTACATAATTAAAGAAACAATCTATAGGCATGCAAGCCATTCTTCCCCTTTCTGTCCTTATAGCACTTCATTAACATATCAAGTTCTGTCTTTTCTATCCTGTTCATCTCCTCTTTTGAGATTGATTTTCCACGAGTGGGAAAAAAGCCCCCTGGGGCTTCTGTAAGCAGAAAAACAAAGAGAAGCTCACCCACCCCTCTCTCCATATACTGAGCTACTCCCTGGCCACAGAAGCCTGAGTTCTGCTGACAAGACGCAGAAATGGTAGAGAGAAGTCAGTCCTCTCTGAATCGCCCGGTGAGCATGTAAAGCTGGGTGGCAATTACACCTGGTTGGCAATTTTGAATATTCAAGATCATCTGAAATAACAGCAGAGAACTTATTTCCTAGAGAAGTATTACTCACTGTTTTGACCCTTAGGAGCTCTTCTGCTTCCTAAAACAGAAAAGCCACAGCTATTGCCAGATTGTCAACTTCCTCTCTAAGCTGATTTTATTATTGCCCTCAGCTTTAAACCAAATAACAGAGGAAATGGACCACAAATGGATTGGATTAAAGTGAACCTGAGATACAAAAATGGTCTAGCTGACAGAAAGAATTCACCCACATAATCTCTGCCACATTGCATGTTACAAATTAGAAGTACATCCACTGTCACGTACGCAAATAGCAGTTTCTTTCTGACACCTGCCACCCAAGGCAGGATATTCTCCACATTTCTCTCCCCTTGTTCCCGTCGTACCTTAGGCAGGCTGTCATTATTAATTTGGCTCTCTGGTCTGTCTGCTTTCATTCCCTCCAACAGAGTGCCTTACCTCTAATTGTTTCCTATACAGAGAAACCCAAATAGAGTGTCATTGCCAGGGACTCATTGAAGAGTCTCATATTCTACCCCATTTGCAAGGTTAGAATCAAAATTTAATTCCCACGGTGCATCTGAGCAGTTTGGGGAAACTCAGTGCTAGATTGGTGATATATCACAAGAAAAGCAAAATGCTGGAGAAGAAAATATCTTTCGCACATAAGATGGACAATTTTGAATTTCGCTGGATGACATCCAACCAAAAACGTATCTTCCAGATGATCTAATAAGACCTTACTCTGTCTTCTTTATTAACTAGGACACCTTATTTAGACATGTTCTCCTTCTCACTATGCCCTCCCACCCCAATACTATCATTAGTAAATGCATCAGGGAGTTCCCCTTTTATTCCTAGGAAGACCCAGTTGCAACCTACAGGCATTTAAGGTCTGAGTGCTCAGTGGGATATTGTCCTTTCTCCTTTATGGTTGAAAGTTAGGAAAGCCGTTGCCTACGCGCACAGAGGCCTCTCCAAGCAGCTAGATCATATGCTAGAGCCTTTGATTAAGACAGCTTATTCTTCACCTACTGTGAGAGGCCCAGAAAGAAGAAGATATCAGGCTCCCTAGAATGGATAAGAGGCCGTGAGCAGGTGCTCTAATGTTAGAACATCACTAGTTTCTCTAGACTGGTTCTCTGATCAGAGAAAGAAAGGTTATGGGAACTGACCCCAAAGAAGAAAAAAAGTCAAAAAGTTCATAATTTGCACAGTGATCTTTCTAAGCACGCAAGGGCCTGCTTAAAAACACACAAAACGTTTACTTACACAATACTTTCACACTCCCCACCCAGAAGCAAGTTTCATATTATATGCAATACAAAAGTTGCAAATGCTCCAAAATGAAATAAGCTTTTTAAAACTGATCACAAGGCCAGGCGTAGTGGCTCACATCTATATTCCTAGCACTTAGAGAGGTTGAGGTAGGTGGATCACTTGAGGAGTCCCTGAGTAAAAATAAGACCCCCATCTCTACTAAAAATAGAAAAAACTAGTCAGGAGTAGTGGTACATGCCTGTAGTCCCAACTACTCAGGAGACTGACTGCTTCAGCCCATGAGTTTGAGGTTGCTGTGAGCTATGATGATGCCACAGCACTCTACCCAGAGTGACAGAGTGAGATTCTGTCTCAAAAAAAAGAAAGAAAGAAAGAAAGAAAGAAAGAAAGAAAGAAAGAAAGAAAGAAAGAAAGAAAGAAAGAAAGAAAGAAAGAAAGAAAAGAAAAAGAAAGAGATTGGAAAAAGCCAGCACCTATTTTTTTTTTCCTTAAAGAAAATAGAGATTTTATTTTCTAGTAGAGGAAATTTCACAGTGAGGAAACCAGCAAATAGAACTTTTTAAGCCCTATGGCCACTTTTAATTTATTATATTTAAGTGGTGAAATTCATTGCCTTTAACAGATGGAAGGTTGTGTTATTTTTACTATTCTTTTTTTTTTTTATTGTTGAGGATTCATTGAGGGTACAAGAAACCAGGTCACAGTGATTGCATTTGTTAGGTAAAGTCCCTCTTACAATCATGTCTTGCCCCCAAAAGGTGTGTCACACACTAAGACCCCAACCCTCCTTCCCTCTCTCTGCTCTTGCTTTTCCCCACCCCCACCATGTCATTAATTGTCCTCATATCAAAATTGAGTACATAGGATTCAT
>CAUYQV010010623.1:0-14262 GCA_963574575.1 Galagoides demidoff | reverse complement strand
TAGATTAATATGACATTAATCATGTACTACTAACAAATGCTAAACTTCACTACATGAACCACAGGGTCAAAAAAGTAACTTCAAGGGTTTTGGTTTATATAGTTGTTGTTGTTCTTTTTTTTTTTTGAGACAGAGTCTCACTGTGTCACCCTCAGTAGAGTGCTATAGCATCACAGCTCACAGCAACCTCACACTCTTGGGCTTAAGTGATTCTCTTACCACAGCCTCCCAAATAGCTGGGACTACAGGTGCCTGCCACAATGCCTGGCTATTTTTTTTCTTTTTTGAGACAGTTTCACTCAATTGCTATGGGGTTAAGTCCCATGGCCTCATAGCTCACAGCAACCTCTTGGCTTAAGTGATCCTAATGTTTCAGCCTCCTGTATAGTTAGGATGACAGGTGCTTGCAACAATGCTTGGCTAGTTTTTCTATTTTTAGTGAGATGGGTCTCATTCTTGTTCAGGCTGGTCTTGAACTCTGAAACTTAAGAGATCCACCTGCCTCGGCCTCCCAGAGTACTAGATTACAGGCATGAGCCACCACATCTGGCCTTATATAGGGTTTTAAATCTACCTTCTACTAAAGCATTTGTGAACTTTCTGAAATTAGTAAATTCATGGGGAGGCAAATTCAAGGTACCTACAAAGATATTCTGAAAAATGACTCTTATATCTATAAACTGTAAAAGACTAATACATTTTTGTTTAGGTTTTTAGTAATCCCAACAATATGTCTGAAGTAAAATGAGGTGAAATAAATTGCATGTTTGTGGTGGCTTGGCACAGTGGCTCACACTCAAGAAATCCTCATGCCTCATTATCCCAGAATGCTATGATTACAGGGCTGAGCTATTGTACCTGGCATACAACAAGGTTTTCTAAATTGGGTAGTTAGGCTCGGCGCCTGTAGCTCAGCAGCAAATGCGCTGGCTACATGCACTGGGGTTGGTGGGTTCAAACTCGGCCTGGGCCTGCCATCAACAATGACAAACTGCAACAACAACAAAAAAAATAGCCAGGTGTTGTGGCGGAAGCCTGTAGTCCCAGCTACTCAGGAGGCTGAGGCAAGAGAATGACATAAGCCCAAGAGTTTGACATTGCTGTGAGCTGTGATGCCACAACACTCTACTGAGGGCAACATAGTGAGACTCTGTCTCAAAAAAAGGAATTTCCAGCTGGGTACAGTGCCTCATTCTATAATCCCAGCACTATGGGAAACAGATCAGGAGTTTAAGACCAGTCTGGGCAACATAAGGGAATCTTGTCTCTTAAAAAAAAAAAAAATTTTTTTTTCCTCTGAACCTGATTGATATGTCCTCAAACTATTGCATTTCTTCTTTCATTTATTGGTCAATTATGAACTCCCCCTCTCTCTGCACGGAACATTGCCACCTACTTTTTTTGTCCTTGAAATGTTCTTTTTGTTTGGCTTTTGCAACCAGATTTCCTTCTACTTCCTCTGTTTCTATGGGTTCTTCTTCCCAACCATGGGCATACCCCAAAGTTATGTTCTTAGTTCTCTTTTCTTTCTCTATAAATTCTCTTTCCCCTTTGGCTAATTCATCCATATCTCTGGCCCTTCCCCTGTCTCAAGCTGAATCCAACATTTCCAACTGACATCTGGATATCCTCCTATAGCTCATATTCAACACATTAATATGAAACATCACCTTTCTCTGAGACATGATCTACCCAATTCTATCATTAGTATCATTATTCCCCCAGTATCTAGACAAAACCTGAGAGTGATTTTTCAAATCTCTTTCCTTGTCTACCAAATACAGTCATCAAATCCTATCAATTTCCTTGCTATTTCCCGTCCTTTTCTTTTTATTCCTACTGCTTCCAACCTAGATCAAGTTCTCATTACTTGCCTAAAGGTATCCAATTTATACCCACTACCTGGTTTCAAAGCCCTTCATGTCTAAGACTTCAATCACCTTTCCAGCCTTATATTCTGGAATACTTTACAATTTAATTAAACTGCAATTCTTTGTTACCCGAGCAGGTTCTGCCCTTTTTTCATTCTGTGCTTTTGAACTCAATCATACTTTTCCCTTTATTTGAGACCATGACTTCGAGTGAGTCATTCAGTCATTTATCTTCTTTCTATTAAGCAAAATCTTTGAAGAAGTAAAAGGATTAAAAATGGATAAGATGTCATCTCCTCTCATGTATTCATTTTGTCAGTTTTATACCAAGTCCATGTGGAAAAGTAAAACCTAATTAAATAAAAAGTGATTTGAGAAGCTGACCAGTAATTGTTTTCTTCTTGGCTTTTCTTATTATTGCTGGTTTATGGGAAGATCACATAAATAGTTATCTCAAATAAACTCTTTTTTTTTTTTTGAGACGGAGCCTCAAGCTATCCCCCTGGGTAGAGTGCTATGGCATCACAGCTCACAGCAACCTCCAACTCCTGGGCTCAAGTGAGTCCCCTGCCTCTGCCTCCCAAGTAGCTGGGACCACAGGCACCCGCCACAACACCCGGCCATTTTTTTTTTGGTTGCAGCCATCATTGTTGTTTGGCGGGCCCGGGCTGGGGATTCAAACCCGCCACCTTAGGTGTACGTGGCTGGCGCCCTAGCCAATTGAGCCGCAGGCGCCGAGCCCAAATAAACTCTTTTGTAACATTATTGTATCATACTATTATGTTAGTAACTTGTTTAAATAAAAGGGTTACAAAGTATTTTCTGTATCAATGAAGATTATCTTTCCTCCTGGGTAGCCACGAGCTCCTGGAAGTTGAGCTGTCACTAGGAAGCAATTAAAAAATCAATATTAATAGAAGAACATAAACTTTGTGCAAATGAATGTATACATAAACATGGGATTTATGCTGGTTTCAACTCTTAAGTAAATTTAGCAAACTAAAGAGTCATGATCCTTTAGTTTCTTTCTCTTTTTCTCTCTTTCTTTCTTTTTTTTGAGACAGTTTCACTTAGTTGCCCTGGGGTTGAGTGCTCTGGTGTCACAGCTCATAGCAACTCCAAACTCTTGGGCTTAAGTGATCCTCTTCCTTTAGCCTCCCCAGTAGCTGGGACTACAGGCCCCCACCACAATGCCTGGCAATTTTTTTTTTTTTTAGAAATGGGGTCTTGCTCTTGCTCAGGCTGGTCTCAAACTCTGGAGGTCAGGCAATCCACTCACCACAAACTTCCCAGAGCACTAGGATTACAGATGTGAGCCACCATGCCCGGGTGATCCTTTAGTTTCTAAATAGCATGTTATATTTTCATATGACTTAACCAGAAGTGAAATTATAAGTATTCTACCAGCATAGTAGTAATTCAAAAATAATTTCAATATCTCTCATGATGGAACATATTCATGAAGTTCTCCCAAAAAATGAAAGTAGAATTTAAGTATTATTTTCTTTTTATAAGAAATAATCACAGATATAATTTATGCTATATAACTCATTTAAGTTATATTTTAATTAATATATGTCAAATTTTAAAAATGCTTTTACTTTTTATGTAGTAGCACTTAATCCTAAGGAGATACTTTGTATCAAGTATATGCATTATTTCATTGTCTTCTCAAAACAAAACTAAGATTTGGCATTATCATTATTTCTATTTTATTTATTTTTATTTTAATTTTGAGGTAGGGTCTCACTGTGTTGCCTAGGCTAGAGTGCCATGGCATCAGTTTAGCTCCCAGCAACCTCAAATTCCTAGGCTCAAACAATCCTTCTATCTCAGCCTCCTTGAATGGCTGGGACTACAGGTGACTGTCACAACACCTGGCTAATTTTTCTATTTTTTAGTAGAGGTTGGGGGGGTCCCACTCTTGCTCAGGCTAATTTTGAACTCCTGAGTTCAAGTCTCAACTGCCCAGACTGCTAAGATTATAGGCTGAGTTACCTCCCCTGGCTATTTTATTTACTTATTATTATTATTTTTTTGAGACAGAGTCTCATTCTTTTGCTTTGGATAGAGTGTAGTGGCATCATCATAGCTCACAGCAACCTCAAACTCCAGGGCCCAAGTGATCCTCTTGCCTCAGCCTCTCAAGTAGGTGGGAATACAGGTGTATAACACTATGCCCAAATAATTTTTTCTATTTTTTATTTATTTTTATTATTTTATTTTATTTTATTTTGAGACAGAGTCTCACTTTATCACCCTTGGTAGAGTGCCATAGCATCACAGCTCACAGCAACCTCCAGTTCTTAGGCTTAGGTGATTCTCTTGCCTCAACCTCCTAAGTAGCTGGGGCTACAGGTGCCTGCCACAATGCCCAGCTATTTTTTGTTGCAGTTTGGCTGGAACTGGGTTTGAACTCGCCACCCTCAGTATATGGGGCCGGCGCCCTACCCTCTTAGCCACAGGCACTGCCCAGTTTTTCTATTTTTTGGTAGAAGCAGGGTCTCACTTTTCCTCAGGCTGCTCTGGAACTCCTGAGCTCAATCAATCCTCCCACCTCAGCCTCCCAGGGTGCTAGGATTTATAGGTATGGGCCACCATACCCAGCCAAAAATTGTTTTTTATCTCTCTTAGGGACAACTTACCTCCATGGAAAGTAAGTATTCTAGACCTCAACAGATTTTACATCATTTATGTCAAAAGGACATAGAAAAGATGGAATCAGGAAAATTGAGACTGTGGCCCTCTCTCCTCACCAACATGTTCAAATTTCCATTTATCTTCTCCCTAGTTCTACTTAAGTGTTCACAGTACAGCACATACAGTATTACCTTAAATATCACACATTCAAAGACCAGCTATGTAAACATGGGTAGTTTACTTAGTCTCCCTGAGTTTTAGTTTTCTTGCAAGTATATTCAGACTACATGAGATTATCTAAAGCATCAGGCATATAATAGATACTTACTAAGTAATAGCTATGATTATCATTATTAATGTTATGTGTCCTTACCACAGAGAGTATGAGAGAGCTGTGTTTTTCCAGTACGAAATTCTGTGAAATAGAGAAAAGATAATACACATAAAACACATACAGAGATAGTTTTTAGGTATTTTCATAAAGAAAAAAAAACATGGCCTCAAAATATTATGTTTTGTTTTTCAACTGTCAAATCGTACTCATAAAGTATTCCATGTGTCACAAATGGATTCTGTATGTGTGTGGATCATTATGTGAGTTTTGAGGCTCGGCGCCTGTAGTTCAGTTGTTAGGATGCTGGCCACATACACCAAGGCTGGTGAGTTCAAACCTAACCTGAGCCTGCTAAACAACAATGATAACTGCAACAAAAAACATAGCCAGGCATTGTGGTGGGCACCTGTAGTCCCAACTACTTGGGAGGCTGAGGCAAAAGAATGGCTTGAGCCCAAGAGTTTGAGGTTGCTGTGAGTTGTGACGCCACGGTACTCTACCGAGGGCTACATCGTGAGACTCTGTCTCAAAAAAAAAAAAAAGAAAAGAAAAGAAAAGAAAAAGGAAAGTTTTGAGATGCACAAAAATCAAGAAACATAAAATTTATAAGCTAAGCAAGTTGAAACTTGCACAGTTGAATCAGAAATGAAGCTGTTGGCTCAGTGCCTATACCTCAAGCAGCTAAGGTACCAGCCACATATACTGGAGCTGGCGGGTTCAAATCCAACCCAGGCTCACCAAACGGCAATGACAACTACAAAAATAGCTGACACTGTGGCGGGTGCACCTAGTCCCAGCGACTTGGGAGGCTAAGGCAAGAGGATCGCTTAAGCCTAAGAGTTGGAGGGTACTGTGAGCAGTGACGCCAAAGAACTCTACCCAGGGCAACGGCTTGAGACTCGGTCTCAAAAAAAAAGGAAATGATGCTGTTGACTGTGTTTCTTGGAAGTGCAATAATGGACATAACACAGTCTGTCTCAAAGCTTTCATAGTGACTTACATATGACTACCAATAGTAAGAAAAAATTTTAATGGATTTTTTTTCCCATAAAAGTGTCTGTTAGGTAAAAGTGAATTTAAAACAAGTTTTTCTTAGGAATAGTCATATAAATGAAAGTTTAAGGCCCCACCTCAGAAAAGAGAACCTAGGGCTCTCCTACTGAACTGAGGTCCTTAAGGCAGAGCTGATGAAGTCTCAAATTGGTAGCTACCAGCAGAAGCAAATTCTCTGTGAGAAAACTTTCCTACTTTCCGATTAATTTTTTTTTAATTTTTTTTTTTTTTGAGACGGAGCCTCAAGCTATCCCCCTGGGTAGAGTGCCATGGGATCACAGCTCATAGCAACCTCCAACTCCTGGGCTCAAGCGAGTCTCCTGCCTCCGCCTCCCAAGTAGCTGGGACCACAGGCACCCGCCACAACGCCTGGCCATTTTTTGGTTGCAGCCATCATTGTTGTTTGGCGGGCCCGTGCTGGGGATTCGAACCCGCCACCTTAGGTGTATGTGGCTGGCGCCGAGCCTGTTCAAGCCATTTAAATATGGATGTATCACTGTGCTCACTTTGGAGATTCCCAAAGAATCTCCAAGACGAGATTCTTTGCAAGGTTTTGTTTTGGTAGTGATTTCTCATGGTTGAAGGAAAAGAAAGTTATTTAAAAATCTATTTTTGGTTTTCCTTTCATTTATTTATTTATTCATTTTTTGCAGTTTTTGGCCGGGGCTTGGTTTGAACCCGCCACCTCCAGTATGGGGCCGGCGTCCTACTCCTTTGAGCCACAGGCGCCACCCTGGTTTTTATTTTAAATTATTATTTGCATTCATTATTAATCCAGTAATGTTTATTTTTCTTAATATTTTATATACCACATTTAAAGCATATATAAAATTTGAATGAATTTTACAGAGATCTTACCATTAAGGTTTTATTACACATGCCGGTTTTACATATCCATCCGTCTATCCACCCCTAATCCACAGCGCTGGCCTTCGGCTTCTGACCTCTCCACATTGACCGTTCGCTATATGGTTTGTATTAGGCATCTTTCTGAAACACAAATCTTATGGAAATTCTGTTGTTAAAATGTTTCAACAGGCCCTATAGTCAGAAAAACAGCCCAAAGTCCTGAATATATTTTTCCTCTTGCCGACCTTCATAGCCTCGTGGCTCACTGCGCTCCATCCTGCCCCGGCTGAGAACAAGTCACAACTCACACGCGTCGGCGGGTCTTTGCTTGGACTTCTTTCTCCACCTAAGACGGTTCTCCTTTCTTCATAACCCACCTTCATCTCGACCGAATCAATGTTTGCAGTTTGTGTTCTTAATGACCATAGCACCTCCAACCCCCAATTGCCCGCTGCTCAGAGTTGCCTTCTCTGCACACGCATGTGCGTAGCCCTTGGCCCTCGGCCCGCTGCTGCCGTTCCCATCCCCCTTCCTTCACCTCACTTGCTAGCATCCCCTCTGTTAACTTTCTCGCTCCTCAAAAAGGTGAATGCGGGGAGCTGTCCATTTGTCCACGCCTTATCCTCAGTGCCCAGAAGACGCAAGGACAGTGAGGACCCGGAGCCGACTAGGGCACCGGCGCCCACCCGCAGCCCACCTGGGCGAGGTGCCTTGGGGCGCGGAGTGGAAGGTCGCGGGGGGTCTGAGGGAGGTATGAGGCGGCAGGGGCGGCCCGTGCGCGACAGCCCAAGTCGGGGTCCCCGCGCCCCAGCCCGCGGAAGCACCTGGCCCTGACCTGTCCGCTCCCTTACTTCCCCTCAACACATCCCGTCGGCGTCCACGACTGCAGGTGTTCCCGCACGCAAAAGCCAGACTCGAGCCGTCCGCACCTGGTGCGCAGCGGGTTCCCCGCTCACCCTCCCAGCAGAACACCAGCTACCGTAAAACTCTGCTTTGCCGACTGCTGCAAAGCGCTTTACGACGAGAACCTGGAAGCGACCTACGGCCAGCAACCGCCCCCGCCGGCTTTGAACATTTGGGTTTCAGTATCTTCGCGGAGGTGGCCGCCGGGTGTTTGTATTCCACGCGTGGCACGCGTCACTCGGAGGGGGCCACGGAGGGGCAGGCCCCGGCATTCCCGCCCCTACGCCCGCACCGGCCCGCCCGCCTCCCGGCCTCCATCTTCCCAGGGCGCACCGCGGCGCGCGGGTCCGCGGCCATGTTGCGGTAGTTTGTTGTTTTCTTCCTGCGGAGGTGAAGGTCCGCTGTGGACCACGACGCGCCCGGCCTCGCTTCTGCGTACTCCTTGCCCCGGTCCTGGCCCGCAGTGCCCCACGCCCCCGTTCTGCGCCACCTGTCCCGGGGCCCGGACCAGGCCCGACGGCCCACCAGCTGGCTTGGTGGGGCGAGGCTGAAGGCCGGGCCCAGCGAGCACCATGGCGGCCTCCCTGGGAGCGGGCGGAGGAGCAGGCGCCGGAGGTACGTGAAGCCGGCGGGCTCCGGGACTAGGCCCGGCCGCGGGGCGGGTCCGGTTGGGGATTTCTGCCTCGCGGGAGACTCGGCCTTCCCTGGCCCCGACTCTGTGTCCGGCCCATTCAGTCCTCTCCGCCTCCTTCCTTCCCCATTGTCATCCTGTCTTGCTCTCTCCTCCTCCCCGGTGTGCATGTCGTAGCTGCCCGTGGGCGTCTGTGGTTTTCCAGCCTGCGTGAGGTGTTAGTCCCACCTTCAGCGTTGGCGGGCATTAGCAGTGAAACTGGCCTTGTGTTCCAGGGAGTGGAGAGCGCCCCCCGCACTAGAGTCAGTCAGGGCGAGCGGGGCTACTGGCTTCAGGGAGGTTACGATTGCTGGGCCACCCTATTTTAGATGGATTTCAAACCCGTTACAAAAGCGTAACTGGAAGAATCACCCTTGTGAAGTTAGGTTCTACAGCAGTATGGCATTTAGAATTTTGAGAAATAGATTCAACTAATGCCCCCCCCCCTATTAAATTAGCTCACTTGTTTAATAAAAAATGTTAGTGTTTTGTTGTCCGCATCTTACAGAGGTGAAAACGGGCCCAAAAAGTTTAGGTATTGAGTTAGTTACTTTGGGTAGTTTCTCTTGTTTGACAAGCATAAACGATATTGCTAGAGCACTTCTCGAAAATTTTAGATGGTCATTTAGAGGTAAAATCTCGTGAATTGAGAGTTCTCTTTTAAGACGTAGAAATATACTTGAAAGTGACTTCTTAAATGTTTACTTTGAAAACTTAATGATAAAGGAGACCTCAAGGTATGGTAAGGTATGAACAATAAAATGATTTGAGATTAGCTCTCATTATTGAAACATTCAGAAGCCATTCTAGTGTATACTCAGGTGTTTTAAAATAAATGCTTGCAGATGGATAAACTGCAATAATCCTGCTTAGGGATTTTGGCCCAAATAACAAAACATTCTCATAAAAAAATGGCAAAACAAAACTAGAGTTTATTTTTTTTTAAATTTTTTTTATTTTTTGAGACAGAGCCTCAAGTTGTCCCCCTGGGTAGAGTGCCATGACATCACAGCTCACAGCAACTTCCAACTCCTGGGCTCAAGCCAGTCTCCTGTCTCCGCCTGCCAAGTAGCTAGGACCACAGGCGCCCCATGACCATATGATTTGCCTTTCTTTCTGTCAGTTTGAGTAGATGATGGTTTGCCTGTTAGATCACAGGCTTTCTAGGTTAATTTTATTTATTTATTTTTATTTATTTATTTTTTTGAGACAGATACTCTATTGCCCTGGGTACAGAGTGCTGTGGCATCATAGCTTACAGCATCTTCAACTCTTGAGCTCAGATGAACCTTTTGCCTCAGCCTCCCTAGTAGTTGGGACTACATGCGCCCACCACCATACCGGTCTAGTGTTTCTATTTTTAGATACAGGGCCTTGCTCTTGCTCAGACTGGTCTCCAACTCCTGAGCTTAGGTGATTGATTCACCTGCCTGCGCCTCCCAGAGTGGAGGATCACAGACTGGAGCTGCTGCTCCAGCCTCTAGGTAAATTTTAAAATAGAAGGCTTACCAACCTTACTTGGTTACTTTCTGGGGGCCAAAATTGTGTATGTCATTCCCAGTATAGTTGGAGATGTGGGTCAAAACCGTTATCATTAAAAAGATGAAGATGTTTTTGCATTTTTCACTAGTGGAGTTTTCCAGAGGCTGGATGACATGCCAGACATCACACTGATGGCCAATGGGTGCATGGTTGTGTGTTCTAATTTTCTCATTTTAAAATATGTATCAATGTATATAATCCATACAACCAAAAGATTTTTGGGGTCCCCAATAATTTTGAGGCCAGAAAGTTTGAGAAGTGATACTTTAGAGGAATAGGTAATTTTTATTCTTGATGTTTTGGAGTTTATCTTTTCATTTTGTCACCAGTGCCAGGTTTCTCTTTTCTATTAGACTAAAAGCAAATTCCTTGCCAAGGTTTATGAGTTCTATATGACTTGGGCCCAGCCTGCTTCATCAAGATGTTTTATTCAGTGTTTTCCTTATTAAGGAAGTCCATTTTATGAGCTGGAACACTTTTGCCCTCCCTCTTACCAGCACTGACACCTGATCCAGGGTCTCAGGCTCCTGAGGGAGGCCTTCCTTGAGAAATCATTCTGTCTGAATGATGTCCATCTCTTTCTTAGGTGTCTTCCTCCTCTTTGTTCTGTACTGTTTCCTTTGTTTTCTTCAAGGCTTTTATCTCAGTTTTTATATTATTGCTTTATATTGTTTTTTTTTTTTTTCCCAAATCTGCCTCCCCATTAGCCTGTAAACCCCACGAGAGCAGGAATGCTGCCTGTTTTTACCATGCATTCCAAATGTTCCTTGAATATAGTAAGTGTTCAACAAATTTTGACAAATGATTTAATGAAATGTTTATGAATCTGAAAAATAATCTACAGTTGTGTCCTAAGTTATTTTAATTAATCCCGTATTTACCTGTATAGCTAAGTCATGTTAAAAGGGAAAAATACTTAATATTGCTTGGTAATACCTCCTTTATAGCTATAGATTGCTTATTTGGAAACTTAGTTTAGCATGTTGCCTAGCACAGTGGCTTTCAAACTTTTCAGTGTAAAATAGTTGTGATTTAGTACACACATAAAAAGAAGAAAAGATTTCATTAACAATACTAGTCCATACTGTGTGCTACCCACTTTGTTTTCTATTTTGTTGCAGTAAAATGCTGGTTGTGATCTAATTTAATCTCACAGTCCACCTAATGTTCAAGATTGCCAGTTTGAAAATCACTGGCTTCCTATTTAGTTAAGTGGTTAATGCTTACTGAATAAAATGGATCTTGGCTACCCAGAATGTAGCTAGAAACAAATGGAGTCTTTGGGTAGACAAAATAGGTACCGCAAAGTGCAGGAGCGTTTGCTTAGGTCCTCTCTGGAAGGAGGGCAACTTACTGTTTCTTAATTTTAGGTAGGAAGGCAACTTCCTCTTACTTAACTTTAGGTAGAAAAGCAACTTACTCTTTCTTAACTTTAGGTAGAGTTCTAATGAATCATTTGCTGTTTCTGCCAAATAATAAGGATGGGGAAATGGACCGGTTAACCATATTATTAGAATCACATTTGTTATGTATTAGAAACTGAAATAAAAAACTAAGTGCAGAAAGTATGGCATTTTGGCATTGGAGCAGATAGTTTAATTCAAGAACTTTCAGGGCTTTCTTATAAAATACACAGAAAAAAACAAAAAATCACATAAATCTTAAAAAATCTCCAAGCTAATGTTTATTTAATGACATACAGTTCATAAAGCAGTTTATGAACTACTTTGTAAGTACGTGCATTATCACACTTAAGATTTACAATAGTGTTCTTAGGCCTTTGATATCCTGATTTTGTAGGCAAGAAAAACAGAAATGGGTACTTGTAAGTTTTTCTAGGTGGATCTTGTGAAGTTTTCGGTGGAATTTTTCGAACATACCCAGTGATTGGAAGAATAACGAACCCATCCCTATACCCCTCTCCCAGGCTCAACATTCGTCAGCATTTTGCCAATCTGTTTTCATCTATTCCCATCACCTTCCTCCGCTTGCAAGATTTTAGAGCAAGAATAAACTGCATAAATGAGATATACTCTAAATACTAAACCAGTTCTTACAATTAATTTCTGGTTGAGAGGAAACTAGCTCAGAGAAGTTCAGTGAATTGACTATTGAATGGAAGGTAGACTAGCTTTAAGGGCTTTTAACTTGTAGTTCAGTGTTTTTTTCACTGTGTCCTTGTAAA
This sequence comes from Galagoides demidoff, assembly GCA_963574575.1. Lineage (NCBI taxonomy): Eukaryota > Metazoa > Chordata > Mammalia > Primates > Galagidae > Galagoides > Galagoides demidoff. The sequence goes on along the minus strand of CAUYQV010010623.1, from coordinate 2,215 downwards.
TCTGTGTTAGTATATAGTATGAAAGTATGAAGCAGAGGGCAAAAGTTTTTCATTTGAAATTGTTAAAATGAAGCAAGTTTTAGTGCTTCAATAGTTAAATTTACCCAGTAGAAAATTGGTGAAACACTTTAATCCTTAACGGTACTGATTAATGAGGTATTTTTGTATTGATAATTATGTGTGTGGAAGCTACTTAGTTCTCAATTTTTTCTGCTTTAAGAAAATCTTTCACACCTAATTTTTAATCTTCAATCAAGAGAATTTGGGAAGTGGAGGAAAGGATAAGACTCATTTCAGATTCTCGTTAGCATTTCTAATAGGGCAGATGTACTGATGATAAACTCACTTAGTTTTTATTTATCTGGGAATATAATTGTTGATGGGTAGTTTGTCAGATACAGAATTCTTGGTTGACAAGGGTTTTTTTTCCCCTCTTTCAGCACTTTAAATAGTTCATCATACCACTTTTTGATTTCCATAGTTTCTGATGAGAAATTGACTGTTAATCTTATTGAAGGTCTCCTACATGACAAGTCACTTCTCTTGGTGCATTTAGGATTCTTTCTCGTTGGCTTTTGATAGTTTGAATGTACTTTGGTATAGATCTCTGAATTATCCTGCTTAGAGTGTTGAATTTGGATGTGTAGATTCATGACTTTAATAAAATTTGGAAGCTTTTGTCGTTATTTCTTCAAATCTTTTTCTGCCTCTTTGCTTTAATATTTTGGGACTTACATAATACATAGATTGGTTTTTTTTTTTTGTTTTTTTTTGGGGGGGGCAGTTTTTGGCCAGGGCTAGGTTTGAACCCACCACCTCCAGCATATGGGGCTGGTGCCCTCCTCCTCTGAGCCAAAGACCGCACCCTAGATTGGTTCTCTTTTTTTTTTTTTTTCTTGTGAGACGGAGCCTCAAGCTATCCCCCTGGGTAGACATGGCATCACAGCTCATAGCAACCTTCAACTCCTGGGCTCAAGCGAGTCTCCTGCCTCCCCCTCCCAAGTAGCTGGGACCACAGGTGCCTGCCACAACGCCCGGCCATCTCCTGGTTGCAGCCATCATTGTTGTTTGGCGGGCCCGGGCTGGGGATTCGAACCCGCCACCCTAGGTGTACGTGGCTGGCGCCCCAGCCGATTGAGCCACAGGCGCCGAGCGGGTTCTCTTAATGATGTCTCCCAAGTCCCTTAGGTTCTGTTCGTTTTTTCTTTCTTTCTTTATTTTTTCCTGCTTCTCCAGCTAGATAATTTCACTACATTCTCATTTCTTTATATGCCAAAGTTTTGGCCCAAAATTGGACATTTTGAGTAGTATAATATGGAAATTTTAGAAATCACAATTTTCCCCTTTTGGCTGGGTTAGTTGTTTTTGTGAGCTTTGCCTGTGTGGTCATTGAAGTCTCCCTTCTGTTATCTCAGGGCTTAGCCAATGATCTGACAGATTTCTTTAAATGCTGGGAGCCAAAGGTAAAACATATTCTTCCTATCTTTGCAGATTGCTTCTTAGCTGATGTACTTTTTCATTGGTCATCTAGGCCACCTATAACTTTTGTTTTAGCTTTTACCTTCTGCTTATGCAGAGCCCACAGATGAGCCAGAGGTGTACATCTAGGGTCCTCTTATTTGTTTTCTGAGCATGTGCCTAGCCCTGGGTCTATGCCTGATCCTCTAGATCAGTAGTTCTCAACTTTCCTAATGCCGCAGTGAAACTAATTTTATGGTTGGGGGTCACTATAGCATGAGGAACTGTATTAAAGGTTCACCACATTAGGAAGGTTGAGAACCATTGCTCCAGATTCTTCATCATAATTGGGAGCCCTTCAAAACCCCTAATCCCTCTTGAGTTTTCCTCCACTGCTTCTTCTGTTCTAGGCTTTTGGGTTGGTGTGTTGCTTACCCTGTCCACCATCACATGCCCCAGGTGACCCTGGACAGTCTGTGTCTTTAGATGCTTTTGACAAACCCTGCCTGGGATGCTCTAGCCCTGAAAGAGTTCTGAGGGGGTGAGACAAAGGCAAGCCTCTGAGCTTCTCAGGGAACCCCAGGCAGGTCACAGTGTACACTTTTCTTTTTTTTTTTGAGATAGAGCCTCAAGCTGTCCCCCTGGGTAGAGTGCCCTGGCATTACAGCTCATAGCAACCTCCAACTCCTAGGGTCAAGCGAGTCTCCTGCCTCCGCCTCCCAAGTAGCTGGGATCACAGGCGCCCGCCACAACGCCC
>CAUYQV010010620.1:0-12884 GCA_963574575.1 Galagoides demidoff | reverse complement strand
GAGTCCTGTGGTCTTGCGTTGTCTTTTCTGGCTCTCCTCTCTCTCCCTGTTCTCTCTCTCTCCTCCCTCTCTCTCTCCTCTCTCTCTCCTCTCTCTCTCCCTCCTCTCTCCCTCCTCTCTCTCTCCTCTCTCTCTCCTCTCTCTCTCCTCTCTCTCTCTCCTCTCTCTCTCTCCCTCCCCTCTCTCTCCCTCCTTTCTCTCTCTCTCTCCCTCCTCTGTCTCTCTCTCAAGTATAATAAAAAATTTTAAGATATGCAAATTTGTTTAGAGAAAATAAATGTTATATACTTTATAACGTTCTCTTACCTAATTAGTATTTAATTATGTGGATTTGTTTACTTTTATAAAAGACGTTTTGATTTTGTCTTTTGATCTTGACAAAATTGTTTGGATTTTCTTGTGGTCACATAAGAAAATTGCCTCCCCTGCCTGGTTTCTTAGGCTTTGCCACAGTTAGTAAACAATTGTGCTTCTTTGTAATCAAATAGTTTGGGGAGAATGGGTTTATTGTGTGTTTAAAAAATAAGTTTAAAGTGTTAACACAAAATTTTGTTCATTTGTAAACTCTCATCACATATGTGAATGTTAAAAAAAAAAAAAGATAAGAAACAGCATCAGCCTGTGGCTGCATCTTGTTCCTGCAGAAGAAGAACTCGTTTTCCAGATTGCTTTCACTGATGCCTTGTCCCTGAAATCAGTAAGTGCCTTGCCCCAAAGGGACCACCTTTTAAAATGTTCTTGATGTTGGACAATACCTCTTGTCACTCAGAAACCCAAGAACTCAAGACTGAAGGCACCAAAGTGGTCTGCTTTCCCCCAGACACAACGCCTCTAATTCAGCCTTTAGATTGGGGGTCATAAGGACCTGTAAAGCACGGTGCTTGCTGTATTGAAACAAGTCAATGCTATGGATGAGAACTTCCAATTTGGAGAACATCCTGAAAGCCTGGAAGGATGATGCCATTCAAGATGCCATCATCGTAGAGCTGTGAACACCCTTAAGTCTCAGACAAGAAATCCTTGCTGGAGAAAGCCACCCTGGGATGTTGGGCAGGGCTTCCCAGGATCCATGACAAAGCTGGCCAGGGAAATTGCGGAAGAGGTTGTGGATATGGTGAGACAAATGGTGGGGTGGAACAGTTTTAAGATAAGGATTTTGGAGAAATTAAGAGCTGATGCTGGAAGGATTAACTGAAGATGACTTGATGGAGACGAGCCCTTCTGAAACAGTGCCAGAAAGTGAGGAGGAAGACAGAAGAAGCAGGGCTGAAGACTGGCTGGCATTAGACGGCCAGGTGAGAGCACTGATGAACACGACTGCTTCTGACTTCTCGCAGGACACGGACCTTCTAGGACACCAATGCTGAAACTGATGCAGACGGTGAAAGGATGATTGGTACTCTGTAGAAACATTTTTAGATAAATGAAAAAGCCAAAGAGTCAGATAGAAATTACTGTGTCTTCCCATAAAGTTAGCCAGCTGCACCTCCTCTCCCACGTCCTCTGCCTCTGCTGAGACCCAAGACCCGCCTTGGAGTCCTCCTCCTCAGCCTGCCCCTGAGAAGGCGAGCAGGGGGAAGACCTTTGTGACAAGCCACTGCCACTCCATGAACAGTAACTTAGATGTTCTCTTCCTCATGATTTTCTTAATCACATTCTCCTCTCTGCTTACTTTATTGTAAGAACATGCTATTTAATGTCTAAAACATACCAGGTATGTGTAGATGGTTTATGTTATCCACAAGCATTATGGTCAACAGTAGGCTATAAGCCATTAAGTTTTGGGGTGTCAAAAGTTATATGCAGATTTCTGATTGCATAGGGTGTGGCACACTTGCCCCCTACCCCCTTCTATTCCTTAAGGGTCTGTTCTAAGTCAGTGCTACAGGGTGGGGGCTCTATTCTGTGCCCTGCACACAGGGAGTCTGTGCTGACTTCATGATGAATAATGAATCTCTCTCACTAGTGACTGCCTCACACTTGTTTGTAAGTTGACCTCTAGTTGTTTTGCCCTACGAGTAAATTGCCTGTAGTCCAGATCATATCTGTGTCAGCTGAGTTTGTCAGATAGTTCAGCCATTGTATAAAAAAAAAATTGTTTTGTCCTGAATTTCTATTTCAGCAATTGCAACTCTATGATAGGAAATTATTTTATATATTCCTCTTTCCAAGAGTAAAACAAAGTGGTCTGAATTATGCCAGTGAAATTTAGCTAACTTACTGGATGTATGGACACATTTAAAACAGTTAAGAAAATAAGAACCTTCTAGGTGAGGACTTTACTAGGGGTTATTTGTAGTGAATGGTGCCTGGCATTAGAAAGCTTCTCACCAACCAGATCGCAGCTCTAATGGCAACACTGGCATTGTTAGTTTCTTTCCCCCCTAAAAAATTTAGATAGCAGATTTCACTCTTGCTCAGGCTGGTCTTGAACTTCTGAGCTCAAACAACCCACTCGCCACCGTGCAGGCTCTACAGTTTCTGGAAAGCACTAAGCTCTTTCCCACTGTAGAGCCTGTGCGAAGCCTTTCCCTCTGCCTGAGTTACTCCCCCTGAGTTTCCTTCCCAGCTCCCTCTCTCCTCTCTTCACTTCATACAACTCCTTCTCATTTTTCAGATCTTAGATGAAATGTCATTTTTTTGTAGGAGCTCTCCTGCCCACCACATTGAAAGCAGGTGTTCTTATGTATAAAGCCTTGTAATAGAGCCGTGTGCACTGGCAACATAGTTTTAATTGTAATTTGTAAATTTTTATTTTTTTTTAATTTTTGTTTTTCACTCCTTCCCTTCTGAAACCATACAATCTATCAGGAAAGAGACTATGTACTACTTATTTGCCAGTGTATAACCAGTATCCAGAACACAATTCCTGCTCAATTAATATTTGTTTGAATGGACAGATGAACAATGCCTCTTAAATAATATTATCTATACTTTCTGTTGATTTCATAGATTTCCTGTGCTTCATCAGCTAGAGAAATGAAATCCATTACGAGGATGAAAAGAATATTTTATAAGGTAAGAAAATTCCAAGGCCTTATTTTTAAATAGTTTGTTTTTTAAAGTATGAAAAATTTCTATTACATCTATACTTTTTTCTACAGATTGGAAACAAAGGAATCTATAAAGCCATTAGTGAACTGGATATTCTTCTTTCCTGGATTAAAAAATTCTTGGAGAGCATTCAGTAAATTAAGAAGTCAAGTACATTGATTCAGTAGTTATTTTGAAATACAATGAGACCCAGTAGACAAAGTTTGTAATAATAGTCTATTTCTTTAAAAAAAATTTATACATCACACTGACAGCAAATTTGGTGACTTAGAATAGATGAGAGTGCCTTAACATAATAAAGTTTTGGGGATTTGTTAATTGTCACTGACTTGTACATTTTATGTATTTTCAAAGAACATTTTAATCCTGAACATGTTTTGTTATTCTCAAGTACAATATGGAAATTTAATTTAAAGGTACCTAACCCAAATTAACTCATGTAATACTTGTGGAAGAAAAATGACAGGTTTTTGGAATACAACATCATGGTTTTGAGACTTAAATAGATGTTATGTATATAATTATACCCTACTTAGGGGTTTGATAATTAAGTCCAGTGTGATTTTAATGAAATAAACTGCATTTCTTTCTCCTGGATATTCCTTTCATGACAGCACACTAGAATTTCATAGGTTACAAGGGGTAACAACCACATCAGATCAAATAGAATACATCCGTCAACTAACTGCTTGGAATGACTTACCAGGAACGCCGTCAGCAGATAAGGACCACAAGGAACCATGTTAAAATGATGCTAAATAGGGACACATTCCTTTTGGGTGTTGCACAATTAGGAAAGTTGACAGACACCAAATAAAAGCCTAAATGCACCCCAGAGTCTACCACAGTTGGCTTCCTAGTGCCTGAAAGCCTCTGTGCATGGTTAGCCCTGGGGTTCAGTGTGTAAAATGGCTGAGCCTGGTTTTGTGTTAAAGGGACCCTGCTTCACTGTGACCAGCACATGGCATGAATGACATGACAAGCGTCTGACAGTGTGCCTGGTGGCCAGCCAGTCCCTTCCACAAGGTGGTCATGAGTCCATGCTGTGTGTGGACAGTGCTGGGATTTGGTGCCCCATGGTGGGATGAAGCCTGGCTCCCAAGGCCCTCACAGGCTGTGCCCTTGGCCTTCCTCTCTTCACTGCTCCCTCCACCTGCTCTTCCTTCAGTCCTGTGGTCAACAGACTCTTCTCTAGGAACACCCTCTCCTGCTTGAGCTCCTGTTTTGAAGTTGGCTCTTTCTGTTCTTCCTGTCCACCCACGGGGTCCCAGGCCTTACCTCCATGGGGTGCCTTGTTCCCACACAAACCCACAGGGAGGAAGGGGTGGTGAGGAGCTTGGAGAGCTCCTGGCACCTGGGCTGACCCAGCAGGCTTCTTTCCTAGGGAACATCTGGAAGAGTTTCCTGAGGAATGTCTGATAGAGCTGGGATCCGGAGGGCTAGGGTCCTGCTCCCTGGTGCCACAGGGGAGATGGTATGCCCACAGCCCCTCCTGGGGCACCTCTCACTGGGCTGGGCCCCCATCGAGCACAGAGTCCCAGTCCTGGTTACCATCCATTCCCCAAGCTGCTTCATTACTTAGGTAGGGTCCCCAGATACCAGAAGGGCTGGGAAGCAGACATTAGCCAGTCAGCAAAGAAGTATTTGTCATATGGACTTGAGGTGCTCCTCAGGGACACAATTTCATCTGTCTCCAATATTTTCCAGTGATTGAATTCCATGTGTGTGTTTATTTTCCATGTTCTTTGGTTTCCCCAGAACTGTTGCCAGGTGACTAAACTCAGTCAGAAGCAACACAGGAGTTTAAAAGTCATCACCGAGTGAAAAGCAGTGTGTGTGTGTGGGTGCCTAGTCACAAACTTCTTTTAAATGCCAGGGGGAAAAACACAGCTTTGGTGTGTTTGAGTAGGACTGGCATGTGGAAAAGGAGGGTCAGAGGAGAGGAGCTGGTGAGGAGGGACACTGTGTTCCAGGGGGGTCCCGGTGGCCAAGGGCAAAGCCCTCTGACTTACAGGTTCCACCCTGGACTTCACCAGAGCTGGAGAAATCTGGGGAAATCGCTGCACAGCCCTAACACCCCCATGGTGCTGTAAAACCCCTAGTCCATTCTGCTGTTCTAAAGGAAGACCCCTTCTGGTAGAGCCTTGAATTAAACCAAGGAGACTAAGTGTCCTATTAGAGGGTTCTGTCTGTCAACATGGAGTAAAGAAACTCAAGAGCCCTTAGCACAGGTACAGCAGGAAGAGGCTGAGCGCTGGTGGCAGTGGGAGTGTTAGCAAGAGCCCCAGGCAGGCTGCCTTCCTGCCCTCAGCAGCAGCACAGAGGCCTTGTCCTGAGCGGCCTTGTTCCTGCCACACTTCTCTAAACCTCGCCTCCCCTGCTGCCATGCTTGCTTGTTAACTGTGTCTACTGTGGCAGGCCAGGGATGCTGTGGCGTTCTCCATAGGGGCCTGAGCACCCAGAGCCAGGCCTGGACCTCGAGCAGTTGGATTTAATGATATTTCTCAGCTACAGTCTCCCAAGAGCACCTACACTACTACTGTGTGACAACAAATTTAAATTAACGGTATTTTACTTGGCCCACATAAAAGGTAAATATATACAGGTGGACCTAAAGTTTGCATGCAATTTAAAATGGTTTAATATAGTAAATTGCACATGAATTTTATGGACACCCTGTATGTATGACTGTAAAAATAGATCACTTGAACAAATGCCTTCTTAACTCAAATATCCTCATACGTGTGCATGTGGAATCATCTTGCAAACCCCCAGGGCAGAATGTGTCTCATACCTCGGGAAATGCTGCATCAGAATGAATTTCCACTGCCTCATTCTACCCCGTACTTAGAAATACATGAAATTAGAAGTGGATCATTTTAACCTACCCACAGACACCAGTTTAGAAAAAGTCAAGCCACGATGTTTAGGTCTCAAGCTGGTTTCGAGTTCCTGTCATTTTTTCCAGAGTCAGAGGGATGAAGAAGCAAGGTCCCCCAGTTAGTGATTCCACAGTTCTGATGACTGGACTTCTGCGAGGGGGTCCTGGGCTGGCCCCCCTTCTTCTGGAAGCCGTTGGAGCCACCGCCTTCCCATCAGTGAGGCTACTGTCTTGTCCGAGGTACATACAAGAGTAGGAAGAAAACGAAGGCTCCGGCAGGCTGGGCAAGAGGAGCAAGCAGATTTTCTGCTGGGCAAGTAGAAAATCTCAAACGTGGATGCAGAGCTGTGCTGGGAATTACAACCAGCGTGAGAACTCATAGCAATGCCTGCTCTTCACTATGGCTGCGAGTTACGAACTAAAAGGAAACCCAGTTGGGTGCTCACAGTCTGCCAGTTCCGCAGTCACGGCTGAGGTAATAATGACAAGTGAAACTCACACTTCTCTCTGCCGCTGAGAGCGTGGGAAGAAAGACCGATGTGGAGACGGACGATGTGATGGTGCCTCTGTCCCTGTCTAGACCCCAGCCTCTCAACATAAAGGAATATCACTGGAGAGAAACCTCTTTTCAAAACTAGTCAGCATTCGTAGGAATAGACTTTGAGGCCTTGAAGAGGAAAGAAATTTCCCACTACTTTGGTCATGGGATCTTGGTGATCATGGAGGTCAAGGGCAGAGGCCGAGGCTGGGCCCCAGTCCCGGGCCCAGTACTATGTGTAGTGGGGAGGGGGCGGCACACAGTGTGCCAAGCAGGTGAGGTGGATGGGACTTGTCCTGTGAGACTCAGCTCAAGGGCCACCTCTTCCAGCAAGCCCTCTTTGATCCCCCACCCCCCATCCTGAGCTGGGTGTGATGCCCTGCAGAGCATGTTTTCAGAGTGGCACTCAGCACTCTGATGTCTGTGGGTTGCACATCCCTTCAGGAAGGCACGGACTGGAGTCGGATTCAGCACTGTGCTCTCGGTGCCCCCCCACGGTCCCCATCATGTAGCAGACTGAAGCTCAGAAAGTATTACTGAAATGAAACAAGGGAAGAAAACAATGGCAGTGAGACCGGAAAAGGAGAAATGGGTCTGGGAGGCAAAATTGATAGATCTTGATGACCAACTAGTTAAGGGGGAGACTAGAGCCAAGAAAATAGTCTAGGGTGGCTTTAGGGTTCTACATTTTCTACTGGTTTGTAGTGAGTGTACATAAAAGTACATTGAAATGTGATTCTCACATCTCATTTTAGCCAAACACAAAATGCTTTGAAATTTGCACTTCAGAGGAGCCTAGAATCAAAAGGCCCCTTTGTCCAAATGTCACAGCAGAGTCTCCTTTATGACACTGTCCCAGTCCGGTGTGCTCAGCCACTTCAAGTGAGAAAGACAATATACTTCCTAAAGAGCTCTTTCTGTCTGTAAATGATCCTGCCTATTAGAAAGTCCTTCATATTAACCTGAAACTTACCCTCTTGAAACTTGCACATTTTCCTAGTTCCACAAAGTGGGCTATCCAGTGATTGTGACCCCTCTTCCACGGGGCAGGTGGATTAGTCAGGGGACATGCTGAGGAAGAGGAGGCCTTGCCCTTCCTGTTAAAGGCACAGACTGGAATTTATATACACCATGCGTGTTGTCACAGGCCAGGGCAGACTCAGTCACATGGCACACCTAGCTGCAAGGAAGGCGCAGCTGCGGTCTCGGCTTTGGGGGCCACACATCCAGCTGAAGTCATGGGCTCCACACTGTGGAGAGATGGAGGGCATGGACCTTGGTGCCACAGCCACACTTTAAATATGTGGGGACAGCTGCCGTTTCCTCTTGTTTTATCCCAGGTTCATGGTCTCCTCTCACCTAATCTCTTCTCCAGGTTAGATAGTGCCAGTTCCTCAGGCCTGTCCTTAGATGGAAAGGTCTGGGGCACTTTCAACAACAGGAACCGGCCCCAGTGCATCCCACCCGCCTTTAATAAACCCCTGCGCTCAGGGACCGCGCTTTCTCCCTGTCACTTTTTTGTGTTTCTTTCTCATGGCTTATTAGTATTTTCATAAGTTAAAAAGAAATAATGTGCTTATTTTAAACTGAAATAGCATCAAGGTATATAAACTAAAAATAATCGCACCTTCCTCCCTCTACACCTGCACTTTCCCAAGTGAAACAATGATGGCACTTTGCTGGGCTCCTCCCATGGTTTCTATTTTTCACCACCACTAACAATAAAAAATATGTATGTACGTACAAAGTCTCCTTCCCTTTGTAAGGAACCCAAATGGTATTACATCATTTAAATACCTTTGTAGGGCCATGTGTGTATACACATGCGTATGAGTATGTCTGTACATATATGGAGGGTGTGTTTGTACGCACAAAACATATATTTATACATAAAATATCACATATATAAAATTTATTTTAATATTTGCAAAATATTCCATGGAATGAATATAGCACAATTTACTCAACCATTCCAGTTTGTTTCAGGGTTTTGTTCATGTGAAACAGGCTGTAGTGAGAATCTGTTTATGTTTTTCCTAATCTGTGCTTTTATTTTTATGGGAATACTTTATAGAACTAGGATAGCAAGACTAGTAGATGTGGTAAATACACCAAATTACTTTGTAAACTGTCTTGTTGCTCATTTCCCCCACATTGTTGCTACCTCTAAACATTACTAATATTTTACAATTTTTACCAGTCTCATGGTTAAAATGGTATCACGTTATTTTAGTTTGTTTCCCCCTTAAAACTTGTTAAATCCATCTTTTTGTGCATAGATTCTATTGACATTTTATGTTTTGAGACGCACGTCTTTTATTGAATGAGTTTGAAATCTCACTTGAAGGAATCACAGGTGGCACAGCAATCAGTTTTATATTTTAGGTAATTAAGAGAGAGAAGCACCCTGGAGAAGCACCTTGTGCACCATCTCTACCCAGGCCGGCTTCCCTCTGAAGAGACTGCTATGAGGTTGCTTCTCCCTGCACCCTGAAGCTTAGATTTTGGGGTGCTCCACAGGGCTCTCTGCTGCCCACGTGCTCAAAGGAGAGAGAGAAGCCCAGAAATCAGTTTGCAGCTTTTGAAGAAGGCAGAGGAAGACTGAGAGACTCCCAGGGCTAAGAGCCCCTCGCTTGCCAGACCAGGTCCTGTCGTAAGCATCTGCAGAAGCTCTCTGATTCTTTCCACCTCTTCAAAACAAGAAGTCCCATCTTGCCAGATGATTTGGGATGAGTAATTCTTGCTCCTCCCTTCCATGAAGGTACTCTGGTCCTTTAACTACCAGGAACGGTGCCCTGGTATATTTTGAACCCCACTCCCCCTTCCATTAAGTAACTTCCTGTATCTCTGGCTTTATGTTTTTAACTTATTAGGGAAGGTAATTGGCATAAAAATTTTTTTAACCATAAATAAAGGTTAAAAAAAGTGAGAAATGTGGCGATCCCCTTTGAAGTTGCAAACCTCTTCCCATGACGCTCCACGTCTCACCCTTCTCTGTAATGGGCGTCACACGGCTTATAACATCTGTGTCCATTGCTCGCAGATTGTTTTACTCACCATTGCCAGCCTCTCACTAGAAGGTAAGTCCTGCGGTTCTGTTCACTGTTGTCTCTCTAGGATCCAAGCAGTCTTCTACACGAGTAGCATTCAGCACACTTCTGATGAATGACCTCTGAGTGAAGGGTGTGTTCAAAGATGAGGAGAAGGAGCCAGCAGACCTCTGTTGCCAAGGATGCTGAAATTCTGACCACAGCCGGTTCCTAACTCACCCTCTGTGACAGGACAGAAACTCCCAGGACTGGGTGCACTGGCTTCCCAACCATGTGGTCACATTTCCTTTAAATAGAGCTGTTTCCAAAGCAGCTAATTCAAAATGAGGCTTGGTGATGTTCTTTTTTCCATTTATTCTTTTAAATATCAGACTCAGTGTTGTTTAGACTGGGAATGTGTATTTGGGGATAGAGATGGACAGCTAGAGTGTCACTAACTTTTGCCTAAGATGATCTTTTGAGACTTTTTCTGGAACTTGTGAGAAAGCCTTCTCTCTGCAGAAATATGGTCCCCCTGGTATTTTTTGGGTCATGGTAATTTTCAAAATTCTGACCATAATTTACTATGTCCCTCCCTCCCCTTATCTGCATAGCAGGGATAGATAGTAACAGCGCCAACCTTGCAGGGCTGTTGTGAGGATTACTTTCAGTAATTTATGTAAAGTGGCTAGGCCATGACTGGCTCGTAGCAAAATCCTTATCAGCATAAATTATTATGTGATAAGTTGTCACCTTCTAAATTGCCAGCATCATGTTCACATTGCAAGTGACTCTTGATTTCTTCTTTTTTCCTCATCTGCCATCACCTGAACTTCCCTTCAGTTCTACTTCCAGAATATACCCCAAATTCTTCTGCTTCTCCTACCCCCATGCACACACCCGGCCTCTGTCATTGCCGTGTCTCATCTGGGCACTGCAAAAGCACTCCTGTAACTGGTCCCTTTGCCTTCACTCACCCCTGCCCCTGAATCAGCTTCCTCTTAGCTTCTAGAGAGAACTGAAGAAGTGTACACAAAGCACAGCCCTTCTTGTTTGATACCTTGGAACAGCTTCCCTGGTACTGAGAAGAAACCCTTATTATCTGGCCAGGAGGCCCATACAAGCTGCTGAGTCCCTCACTCACCTTGACACCTCACTGGCCTTTCTATTTCTGAAACATGCAAGTTCAATTCTGTCTTTGGCATTTGTACCTGCTGCTGCTTCGTCCTGAAATACCAACCTGGCTATTTGCATAGTTGGCTCCTATAAATGAGGCATCTCTTCATTCGAGATGACATTCTCAAACCAGCTAAGTAAGATCGCTATCCACCCTAGGAATGCTAATCAAATCACCTTGTTTCCTTCCTTCAAATTATCCCCATTCTATGAAATTATCTCATTTATTTCTTGATTTTCTTTGCTTAATCTATCTTATGGACTTTCTACTTTCCCCACAACTATGCTTTCTAAATTCTGACCCACTGCATGATCCTCAGAAATATAGGGTTGTGCCCATCTGGGTGAATGTATAGTGTGACCTGCTGCTTTCCCCAGGTAGGTCTCCACATGGCTAATGATACAGATGTCTGTTCTTACAGAGCAGGACAGCTTGAAGATGACTTTGGGTACCCTATTTATTAATCCTCAGAGACAGTAACCCTCAGAGACAGCATTTTCCACCTGTTAGCCTGACACTCAGGGAGTCCTTATCACCCCTTCTATTCTCGTTCATCCTAATCAAACTACAGCATATAACCAGTAATCTATTGGCTAGGAGTTTGTTGAGAATTTTTGCATCTATATTCATTAGTGAAATGGTCTGATGTTCTCCTTTTTAGTTGGGTCTTTTCCTGGTTTTGGCATCCAGGTGATGTTTGCTTCATAAAATAAGTTAGGGAAGGTTCCTTTTTTTGGAATAATTTCTGCAATATAGGAATAAGCCCTTCTTTGAAGGTTTGATAGAATTCTGGTGTGAAGCCATCCAGACTGGGGCATTTTTTTGTTGGACGATGTTTTATTGTTTCTTTAATCTCAGTGCTTGAAATTGGTCTGTTCAGGAGATCTATTTCATTCTGGCTAAGTCTAGGGAGAGGGTGTGATTCCAAGTATTGATCCATTTCTTTCACATTGTCAAATTTGGGGGCAGAGAGTTTCTGGTAGTATTCAGGGATGATCTCTTGTATCTCTGTGGCATCAGTTGTTATTTCCCCTTTATCATTTCTGATTGAGGTTACTAGAGATTTTACTATTTTATTTCTAGTTAGTCTGGCCAAAGGTTTATCCATTTTATTTATGTTTTCAAAAAACCAACTCCTTGTTTCATTGATTTTCTGAAAGATTCTTTTGTTTTGAGTTTCATTAATCTCTGATTTAATTGTGGATATCTCTTTTCTTCTGCTGGGTTTAGGCTTAGAGTGTTCTTCTTTTTCCAATGGCTTGTGAGTTTGTTCATATGCTCTCTTTCTGTTTTTCGAATGGAGGCCTCTAAAGCGATGAATTTTCCTCTCAGGACTGCTATTGCCGTATTCCTCAGGTTTTGGTAGCTTGTGTCTTCATTGTTGTTATACTCAAGGAAGTTAATGATTTCCTTTTTTATCTCTTCCTGCACCCACCTGTCGTTCAGCATAAGGTTGTTTAACTTCCATGCCTTTGTGTGAGGTTCAGCATTTCTGTTGGAGTTGTGTTCCACTTTTAGTGGGTTCAAACCCGGCCCTGGCTAAACTGCAACAACAACAACACCAACAAAATTTCCAGGCATTATGGCGGGCGCCTGTAGTCCCAGCTACTCGGGAGGCTGAGGCAAGAGAATCACTTAAGCCCAGGAATTGGAGGTTGCTGTAAGCTGAGACGCCACGATCCTCTACCGAGGGCGACAGACTGAGACTGTGTCTCAAAAAATAAATAAATAAATAAAAAGAGGAAAGCACTAATCGATAAAGACTTTCAGTGAGAAGGTCAATTTTGACTAAGAAGTATAAAGAGACAATAGAATTTTCCACAAAGTGAACTAAAGGACCATGATCGTCATTTTAAGAAAGTGTTAAAGTGCAATCCTGGGGAAATATGAAAAATAGTTACTGCTTAGCTAAGCTCATTCAGTTTTATAAATATTCAAAGCAATCTACCTTCAAAGAAACATGAGAAAATGATGATTCCTTGACAATAGTGTCCAAACCTGTCATTTTAAACTTTATGTTTATAACCCATAGGTGGCAGAAAGAAAAAAAAGAAATTCTTGGCATATTTTTCCGAGCCATGAATGACAGTAAGTTTTACATCAGTGGTTCACAACCCTCCTAATGCCACGGCCCTTTAATACAGTTCCTGTGGGTCAAGAGCCACAGGTTGAGAACCACTGGTTTACATGGATAGAGATTTTGAA
>CAUYQV010010619.1:0-27916 GCA_963574575.1 Galagoides demidoff | reverse complement strand
AGTTAATGTCATTGATGGAAGTGAGAGTAATGGAGGAGGAGCAAGTTAAAAATTACCACATGGAAGCAAAAGCAAATCGAGTCTAGGATAAATGACCAGTTTCTGCAACAAGTGAATGGTGCGCTGAGGCCTTTCCTAGGATCTTGCTGCTCAAAATGGGGTCGTCTTTGAGTCCAGCAACACTGGTATCCCACTGGAGACTATTAAAGATGAAATAGCTCAGGCCTTGCCCAGGCCCTACAGAATCTTGAGATCCCTAAGTGATTGGTTTGTACATTAAAGTTTAAGAAACCAATTATAATAGATAGATCTTATTTGGATCATGATTCCACAAACCAACTACAAAAAGATACTCTTGCCTTTGTAGAGATTGGTCATGGAGTAGTTCATAGTTTCTACCAAGAAATGAGTGCTCGTTTTATTAGGTGTAATAAGGGCACTTAATGATTATGGGTGAATATTCAAATCTTTACATTATAGAGATGCATACTGAAGTGTTTATGTCTGAAATTTGCTTTAAAATCTTTTAACAAAGAGAATAGCAATACGTGTTGCAGATGTTACAAAATCTTGAAAACTGTAGTGAATACTTTTCACTACAGTAAAAATTTTCTGAAATTTTTTTAAAACAAAAAGTAATAGGGTTATGCCTTAGAAATTTTGGGAAAAACTCTAAGACAGAAGTTTCTTATAGTAAGAGTGTATAGTCATTTAAAATCCTTCGGAGAAAGTTTTTCCTTTCTCCTAAGAATTTTAAAAATAGGTCAGATTCATTCATCTGAGGCAATTTTAGGCATGGTCCTGGTGAAAGCTAGAAGACTTCAAACTCTGTCAACTTCTGTTTCTCAAAAGTGATTTTATGGAAGATTATATTTTATGACTATTTGGGGTCATTGAATTGACCTGAGATTTAATGTGTAGGTTATGATTTTTTTTTTTAATAGCAGGTGATGATCCTTCTGTTCTATCCCCACATTTCTTTTCATGACTTTCTTCACTGGCTGTTCACTCTGTGGTTGACTGGTGGGTTGTTGAGCTACCTACTCAGTCTAATGAAGAATTTAACAGAGAGCACTGTGCTGATCTCATTTTGTTGACCTTCTGTGCTTACAAGGCTAAGGCCTTTTGATGTTACATGACCAATAGGAAAGAAACTTGGAAGGTGGTCGTGTTTGCCACATAGAAAGGCATTTCTTTCAACATCACATAAACTGCTTAATCTACCTACTTCTCCACTGTAAAGCATACCGTGTCTTATTTCAGAAAGGGGGGAGCAAAAAGGAATTCCACAAACTATCAAAAACCAAACCCTTCTGCAACTTATTAAGTGGAACTATTTGTGGTGGCTCTTTCCTATAGAAACACAGTTCTTAACTAAAACAATAAACTCATCCAACACCCTCATATGTGGACACTATGCTGTTTGCAAGGGAATCACTAATGCTTGACTGGTTTAGAGATGCCATGTGTTTCTAGAGTGAGTTAGTATACCAGCAAAAATTTGCTTTCAGACACCCTCCCATTTCAAATACGAGTAGTTTCTCCTGTATTGTATTATAATTTGGTCTATTTGTTAGGACTTTATGGAATAATTTAAGGTTTTAAGTTTTTCTTTAGTTACATACATGTATAGTAGGAGGAATAAATGAGTAGAATAATAAGCTAGTAGAGGGAATTTGCTTCTGACTGTGAAGCAGAGTTACTGACCCTCAGGTGCTGCTCCATATATTCATTTAAGATAGGTATACAGACCATGGTGAGAGGCTCCCCTAGGTATAGGAAGCCACATCCTTAAATGTACATAATTTTCAATGTTGTAGACTCTTAAGTTGTTTTTTCTTACTTTTCTAGTAAATGCCCAGTCACGTAGTTGCTCTCTCTCTCTCTCCCTCTCTCTTAGTTCCTTCCACAAAAACAGCCTCTACATAAAATTCTTTCTATTACACATCAGCCCTTAGTCAGTACAAACAAAACCTGGTAGTCAAATTGCAGTCATTCCTTTGGCATGCCACAAACATGCTCCACACACCCTTCTACCCCTCAGCTTGTTTGTTCTGCTACAGTACAATATTATTATCCCTGGCTAGAGAAGTGTAATCAGAATAATTTGTTGTTTTTCCTAACCTGTTGCTACTGTTGAAAACTGTTTATAATTATAAAATATAACAATACCTCAAGAGACCTAAAATGCCTCTGCTACTGTAGATGGATTGGAGAGGAAGAGTCATGCAAAGTTTCATAATCCAAAAAATTAATAAGTAGAGCAACAATTTTATTTCCTTTAGCTATTTTGAAATTGTATCATTATGTGGAAAGAAAGAGCTTATGTGTGTGTGTGTGGGTGTGTGTACATATATCCAAAATAGAGGGATTATACAGAGAAATTAGATGGTAAGACAGTACTGTTTAAGGATCATTTTCCCCCCAAAAGTTAAAATTTGGACTAATAAAAAAAAATGAACATGTGTTAAATATTTTAATTCATTAATGAAGGAATCAGTAAAATGTTACAGACAGTTCAAAGGAGAATCTAAACAACAGACATTTATAGATCAGGATCATTGCAATGAATGTGCAGATAGAGGAACATCCTTCCACTGTTGGTGAAGAAAATCAATTCAAAGACTGTTGGCTAGAATGTGCATAGACAAGAATGTCTTTGTGTATAGACAAGAATTATTTTGTGGCTGGCTCGGTGGCTCACACCTATAATCCTAGCACTCTGGGAGGCTGAGGTGGGTGGATCACCTGAGCTTAGGAGTTGGAGACCAGCCTGAGCAAGAGTGAGACCTTCTCACTACTAAAAATGAAAAACTAGCCAGGCTTCATGGTGAGCACCTATAGTCTGAGCTACTTAGGAGGCTAAGGGAAGAGGATCACTTCAGCCCAAGAGTTTGAGGTTTCTGTGAGCAATGACACCACGGCACTCTACCCTGGGCGACAGAGTGAGACTCTGACTCACAAAAAAAAAAAAAAGAGTTGTTTTGCTATCAGCTTTTACAATTAATACAATTGTAAATTAGCTCCCATAGAATCAGAATTGGATAACTCATAAGAGTATACTCTTTGAGAATACTCAGTGTCTTTCAACCTTTTTTATCTCATGGCATTCTTGAACCTATAGTTAAATTTTTGTGGCATACTTAAATTATGTTGATGAAAAAAAAGAGTAAAAAAAAGAATATACTTAATTGTGCTTTGAACTTCTTTTGAAAATATTTTAATTAATGACCTTTAAAATTTTTCACAGCACCCTGGTTGAAAATCACTGCTCTAGCCATTGCATGGTTTTCCCCTGAAGTACAGAATAATAATAATTATTATTATTACCAGTAATAATCACTAAGGGCATCATACCCTTAGTGACTTTATACTGTCAACAGAAAGAAATCTAGACTCTTTAGGCTGACATTCATAATTGAGCTTCAGCTTCTTTCCAGCATTTTCTGTTATCCAGCCCAGCACCTGCATATCCTATTTTATTCAGCCCAAGTTAACCAAATGTTCCCAAGTTCCACTAATCTTTCAAAGCCCTAATAAATTATCGCCTCCTCCTAGAAGCCCTGCTGTCCTTAATTCATTCTAACCAAGAATCATTGTCCTTCCCCTTAATACTCACCAAATTATTGCTGTACTTTTCTTTTCTTTTCTTTTTTTTTTTGAGACAGAACCTTAAGCTGTCACCCTGGGTGGAGTACAATGGCATCACAGCTCACAGCAACCTCCAACTCCTGGGCTCAAGCGATTCTCCTGCCTCCACCTCCCTAGTAGCTGGGATTACAGGTGCCTGCCACAACACCCAGCTATTTTTTGGTTGCAGCTGTCCTTGTTGTTTGGCAGGCCTGGGCTGGATTCGAACCCGCCACCTTGGGTGTATGTGGCTGGCGCCCTAGCCATTTGAGCCACAGGTGCCGAGCCTAAAGAATTCTTAAGATGAGATTGGTGATATTAATAAATATAACTTTTTGATAGTATATAATAAATGTGTTAATATGAAAGGCTTATATAGTTCAGTGAACCAATATTTACCAGAAGATAAAGGAATAATATTGTAAAATCATCATTAATGCACAGATCAAAGGTCATTCAAAATGAATCTTGAGAAGGTAATTGATATTGTTTTAAATCATGCATACCAAAAAGAAATAGCTATAAAAGTTAGTGAAATAATTCTCCAAGCCAGGTGTGGTACATGTAGCATTCACAGGTAGTCCCAGCTATGCAGTAGGCCTAGGTAGGAGAATCAGGTGAGCAAGGAGTTCAAGAATAGCCTGAGCAGCATAGTTTACCCCATCTATCACAAATAAAAATAAACAAAATACTCCTTTATTTTCCAACTACATTACTTGTGTGAGGCTAGATTTTCATTAAATACTTCAACAAAAACAACTCATAGATTGAATCTAGAAAACAATATAAGAATCCAATTATTTTCTATTAAGCCCATGATTAAAGAAAGATATTTGGAAAACTATAAAAAACAAAACCCACTCCTCAATAATGCTTTGCTTTGAAAAAATAGTTATTTTTCATAAAATGTATCACTTTATACACATATAATGGGCTTGCTATTGTCATTTTAAATTCATCAGTAATTTTTTTAATGTCCTCGTTTTAATTTTGAATATTAAAAATATCTTAAATAAAATACATATTTAAATAAATATTTTATATGAAATAAATATTTTCAGACATAACCCACATAACCCAAAGCACTCAGCTACCGTCAGTTATTGGTAAGATTGTGAAGGGATTTGAGGGCCAAAAAGATTGAGAACTGTTAATTAAGCAGAAGAGTAACCAGGGAAGATTTTTGAATCTTAATTTTGTTTCCCCTGCACATAGCCTCTGTACTACAATTGAGAGCTCTGGCTTTAATTCTTGTTTAAATATTCTCAAAGACCAAGCTTGTTAACTCTCTGTAAGACTTCTTCTAAAAGCCTCCTTTGCTTTCTTTCTGAGACACAATCATCATTGCACATAAAGCAGTTATGTATGGGAACTGAGGACACACCTCACTATGCTGTCTGGTTTTTGCTCCTTCAAGCCTTAGCTGTGTTCTTTTGCTTGCCTGGAAAATTCTTCAGGTTTTTTTGTTTGTTTGTTTTTTGCAGTGGGGGTGGGTGTGTGTGCCTATAGTTGACAGGTTTCTCCTGGGAAACTATAGTTGAACTCTTCATCATGTGTTACGGCATATTATGACACTCCGGTTTCTGTATCCATCTTCCCTAGTGTTTGCTAAGTTTCTTGAGGATAGAAATTTTGTGCTTAATACAGAGTAGCACTTAAAAATGCTTGTTTTATTGAAATTCTCTTGCTTAATAGTGCTCGCATATAAATATCTGTTTAATAAATGATGTAATGAAAATACTAGTTAGGAGCGTTCGTCTGGTAACTAGGAATACCTTCAAGTCAAAAAGATCAACAGTACAATTTAAGAACAATCCTGACAACAGGATAAAACCAGTCCACAAATCAAACTCACTTGTCCTCCTTGTTGACATGTAGACTGAGTGACAATATCAAGTTATTTTTTTCTAACTTGTATGACTTTTATGTTTTTTACCTTAGAATTGAAAACAATGTAACCTAAAATTTATACCTTCATATTAATTTGAAATTTAAAAAAAGACAATAAACAGTTTTGACAAAAATTTTCAATATTAGTTCCATGCAAACCCAGCCTTACTCAGCTTTCCAAAATGGGAGCCGATCATTTAACATTTTAAAGGCATATTTGTTTTATGCAGGGCAACTCTTAACATTTTAAGGTCATTGTTGCAAACCTGATTGCATGAATATCCATGCAAAAGCCTTTAATAAAATAAAATTTGGATTGTTTTAATATAAAGATTCAGCTTAACTTTCTAAAAATAGTATTTTGCCAATATTTACATAATGAATACATTGAATTTAATTTCTTGTTTGCATTAAATGTGGCCTTTGAGTCATAGTTGCATTTTAAAATGGGAGCCCTTTCTTATAAATGTGGTCATTGCCCTGCAATGACCAACTCAATTTATCTGGATGTAAGAAACATATTTTCCTACAGGAGTGATAGATAAGCACTTATTATGGATATTTCTGCATTAATGCTATTGAAATGCATGCTAAGAGCTCTGAGGACCTGATGATTCTTTGCTTTTCTAGGTGTCATTCCATTTCAGTGATTCCCTTAGTCATAATGTAAGGGTATTAGCATACTGCGTGGGTTGAGTTTGCACAGCTGTCCTTGCCAAGGGCTGCCCTGCAGTTGCTCCATCATTGGGGTAACCAGCTGTTACTTATTTAAAGCCTCCATCATTTTGTATGACAGAGTAACTTAATTATGCCCTGCTTTGGAGATGTTCAATGAAATTATCTTCAAAACAAGTGCACTTCATTTAATATTTTTCTCCATCAAGTGCTTGAACTGTGACATTTACGTCATGAGCACTAAGTAACCAAATGCTTTATAAATTGACGCTTTCTGATAGGGCAATTATTATTGAAGCAGAGCACTAAAGTACCTGTGATAAAAATTATAGTGGCTAATGCTCAAGTCTAGTCAGAAGAGTTTTGGAAAGATGAAAATTGAATAAACAACATATCATAGTTATCTGTACTCTTGGACCAGTCACACTTTGTCTTTCTAGTTTTGGCTAAGGACATCTTAGTGGAAGTGGAATATCCTTCAGGATATCATAAAAATGTCTTCATTGAGTTATGAGCAGCAAAGGCAGAAAGGCAGGCAAGCAAGTGGGCAGAGGGGAAGACAGTTAAGGACATGAGGGAGAAGGAATAGGGAAAAGGAGGGAGAGAAGAAAAGGAGGAGGAAGAGAAGGAAGGAGGGGGAAAAAAGAAAGAAAAAATAAAATATGTAGTGGGTACTAATTCTAAGTTTTGTTTCATTAAATTTTAATTTTAGTTAAATTTTAATTTTAACACAAAATTTACCATTTTAACCATTTTTGACTGTACTTTGGTGGTAAGTTCATTATATTCTTGTGCAATAATCACCATCTTCCATTTCCACGACTCTTTGCACCTTGGAAAACTGAAACTCTGTACCCATTAAACAGTATCTCTTCATGTCCTCTTCTCCCAGAAAAATGACAACAGCAAATTTACTTGGTTTATGATTTTTCATTACTGAATGAATGATGTTCATTCTTTCAAGATGTTTCAGTCTTTTGTCGGGACTTGAGTATTTCACATAGCATACTGTCTTCCAAGTTCATCTACATCAGAGCATGGGACAGAATTTCCTTTCTTTGTAAAGCTGAACAATACGTGCATTCCATTGTATATGTATATCCCACGTTTTGCTCATTCATCTATCAGTGAATACTCGGGTGGCTTCTAGGTCTCAGCTGTTGTGAGTAACGCTACTATGAACTTGTGCTTATAAACGTCTCTTCAAGGCCCTGCTTTTAATTCTTTGTGGCATATATTATGAAGTTGAATTGTTGGATCATACTGTAATTCTATTTTTCATTTTTTTTTTTTTTTGCAATTTTTGGCCGGGGCTGGGTTGAACCCACCACCTCAGGCATATGGGGCCAGCGCCCTACTCCTTTGAGCTACAGGTGACGCCTCTATTTTTCATTTTTTAAGGAAACGCTCAACTATTTTCCATAGCAACTTTTCCATTTCACACTCCCACCTACAGTGCACAAGGGCTCTAATTTAGGTTCATAATCTCCAACATATCTTATTTTCTTTTCTTAAATGTTAATAGTAACTGTCCTAACAGGTGGAAAGAGATAGTTCATTGAGTTTTGATCAGCATTTTTCAGAAGCCATAGGAGCAAAGTGAAAACTGCCAACACTTTGATTTTGATCTTTTGACCTCCAGACCTATAAATAAATGAATTTCTGTTGCTTCTGTTGACTCAGTTTATGGTAATTTGTGTGGACAATCATAGGAAACTAATACCATATTCTAAATAACTCCAGGTGGAAAAGATTTTGAGGTTTCTTTTTATTCTCTTCCTCCCTCCCTTCCTCCTCCTTCTACTCTCTCTCTTTTTCTAGCTTATTGAGGTCTAATAAACAAGTATATATGTTTAAGGCAGGCAACACGATCAACCTGCACACTGTGAAATGATTACCATAATCAACTAAATTAGTTTATCCCTCACCTCACACTGTTATCTTTTTGTTTGTTCACTTGGTAAGAACAAAGGTTTAAGGTCTACTCTCTTAGCCAGTGTCAAGCATACAACACAGTATTACAGTTGCCATGCTCTTACATTAGATCTCTAGAACTTATTCATTTTGTAACTGAAACTTTGTACCTTTTGACAAACTTAACTCCATTTCCCTCAGTCCCCACCCTTGGCAAGCAACATTTCACTCTCTGCTTCTGTGTAGTATAAATTTTTACAATTTCACATGTAAGTGAGAGAGCATGTTATTATTATTTTTTTTCTGTGACTGGTTTATATTATTTAATATAATAGCCTCCAGCTTCATCCATACTACAGCATATGTCTGAAGTTTCTTCCACTATATTTTTTTCTTTATCCATTCTCCATTGACAGATATTTAAATTGTTTTCATATCTTGGCTGTAGTGAATAAAGCTGCAACTAACATGAGAGTGCATAGACCTCTTTGAACTCTTGAGATTCCTTGACTTCATTCCCTTTGAACATATGAGGGCTAGATGGGCGGCGCCTGTGGCTCAAAGCAGTAGGGCACCGGCCCCATATACTGGAGGTGGCGCGTTCAAACTGAAAAAATAGATTCAAACCAGATATTCTATAAGTGTTTAGTAATTTTGGTAAAATATAAATCTCATTCTTTATACCCTCAAAAAAAAAAAAAAAAGAATATATGAGGGCTGTCAAGAAAGTATCCAGCCTTGTAATATGAAAATAGAGACATATGTGACTGGATACTTTCTGGACAGCTTTTGGTATACCTAGAAATTCTGTGCTGTATGGTAGTCCCATTTTTAATGTTTTGTTTTGTTTTGTTTTGTTTTTTTTCTGAGACAGAGCCTCAAGCTATCCCCCTGGGTAGAGTGCCAGGACATCACAGCTCACAGCAACCTCCAACTCCTGGACTCAAGCAAGTCTCCTGCCTCCGCCTCCCAAGTAGCTGGGGCCACAGGCACCCGCCACAATGCCTGGCCATTTTTTGGTTGCAGCCATCATTGTTGTTTGGCGGCCCGGGCTGGGGATTCGAACCCGCCACCTTAGGTGTACGTGGCTGGCGCCCTAGCCGATTGAGCCACAGGTGCCGAGCTCCATTTTTAATGTTTTTGTAGCAACTTGAGGCTGTTTTTCATAATGGCTGCATCAATTTATATTCCTATAAACAGTATACATAGGTTACCCCTTTCCCACACCCTCACCAATAGTTGTTATTTCTCATACGGTCAATCTAACAAGTGTGAGGTAGTGTTTCCTTGTGGTTTTCATTTGCATTTCCCTAAAGAGCATTGTTGAGTATCTTGTCGTATTCCCACTGGCCATTTGTGTATCTTCTTTCCAAGGATGCTTGTTCAAATCCTTTGCGCATTTTGAAATCAGGTTATTTCTTTTTGGTTTTGGGGTTCTATGAGTTCCTTATGTATTTTGAATCTAATCCATCATCAGGTGTATGGTTTGCAATTATGTGCTCCATTCTATAGTTTATCTTTTCTTTTTCTTGATTGTTTCCTTTGCTGTGCAGAGCTTTTTGTTTTGATGTAGTCTAATGTTTATATTTTCTTTTAATCTGTTTTTATTAGTATAGCTTGTAATACAGTATCAAATTAGGAAATGTAATGTGCCTATCTTTGTTGTTTTTTCAGGATTACTTTGGATTACTCAGGTTATTTTGTGGTTCAAAAAATTTAAGATTGTTTATTTCTATTTCTGTAAATTGTTATTGAAATTTTATGGATATTGTATTGTATCTGTAGAGCATGTTGAGCACCACGAGTATTTTAACAATATTAATGATTCCAGTCTGCGGACAGGGCATCCCTTCCCTCTTATTTTCTTCAATTCCTTTCATCAATGTCCTATAGTTTTCAGTATATAGATCTCTTACTGCATTAGTTATATTTGTTCCTAAGTATTTTATTCTTTCTGATGCTATCATAAATGGGACTTAAAAAATTATATTTGGATGTTTTATTGTCAGTGTATAAAGCTAACAGATTTTTCTATTGTTGATTGTGTATGCTGTAACGTGACCGAATTTGTTTAGTAGTTTTAACAGTGTTTTTAGTGGATTCGTTAGGTTTTTCTACATGTAAGACCATGTCATCTGTAAGAATTTTACTTTTTTTAAAAATTTTTTTGAATTCAAATCTCACTCTGTTACTTGGGCAAGAGTACAGTGGTGTCATCATAGCTCACTGCAACCTCAAACCCTTGGGCTCAAGCAAACTTTCTGCTTCTGCCTCCCAAGTACCTGGGACTACAGGTGTGTACCACCACCCCAGGCTAATTATTTTTTTCTTTTCTTTTTTATAGAAATGGGGTCTTGCTCTTGCTTGGTCTTGAACTACTAGCCTCAAGCAATCCTCCTTCTTTAATCCTAGCCTCCTAGAGCCACCATGAACAACACAATTTTGCTTCTTTCATTTGATTAGAATGGCTTTTTGTTGCATAATTGCTTGAATTAAGATTTTAGTACTATATTAAATAGAAGTGGTAAGAGCGGGAACCATTTTCTTCTTCCTGGTCTTCAAGGAAAGACTTTCTTTCAAATGGTGACCACTGAGTATTATGTTAGCCACGATCCTATTGTATATGGCCTTGATTAAGTTGAGTATCTTTCCTTCTATACCTAATTTGTTGAGACTTTTATCATTAAAGGTTATTCAGTTTTGCCAAATATCTGTTCTGCATCTATCGAGATCATATGATTTTTATCTTTTGTTATGCTAATGTGGAATATCACATTTATTTATTAGTACACATGAAACCATCCTTGTATTCCAGGGAAAAATCCCTCTTGAGCATTATGAATGATGCTTTTAATATGTTATTGAATTCTTACACACTAGTCTTACTTGAAGATGTGAAAAACTTGGCTCGGCACCTGTGGCTTAATCGGCTAAGGTGCCAGTCACGTACACCTAAGGTGGCGGGTTCGAATCCCCAGCCCGGGCCGCCAAACAACAATGATGGCTGCAACCAAAAAATGGCCAGGCGTTGTGGCAGGTGCCTGTGGTCCCAGCTACTTGGGAGGCAGAGGCAGGAGACTCGCCTGAGCCCAGGAGTTGGAGGTTGCAATGAGCTGTAATGCCATGGCACTCTACCCAGGGGGATAGCTTGAGGCTCCGTCTAAAAAAAAAAACAAACAAAAAAAACAAATCACCCCCAAATTTATAGGCTTAAAACAAAACAGTCACTGTGTTTTGTGAGTCCACAGTTTGGCTAGATGGTTCTATTAATGTGGGCAGCACATGCCTGATTGGTTAAAGTCAGATGGTTCTATTAATCTGGGCAGCTAGGATGACTCGGCCCTCTGAGTTATTCAGCTGTGTGTGTGCCTCTTACACTGCTCCAGCCAGCCGGCCCCAGTGTGCCCTCATGGCAGTGTTAGGATTATGAGACAAAGGCCCTAAGGGTCAAGGGCTTGTTCAAGCTTCAGCTTGTATTAAGTCACCCTCTGCTCCATTTGCCAAAGCAAGTCACATGATCAGGCCTGCACCCTGGGTGGAGGGAGGCCCCATGAAAGAATACAAATACATGTTTTGGGGCCATTATTGATATCATCTACTACAGGGTGTGTCCCCAGGTGGTCTCCATGGCAACAGGCAAAACCACCCCTGAGGCCCAGAGGTGCCAGGGGTACCACTTGGAGGCTGCTGACCTCTGCCTATATATGACTGGGTGGCATATTTAATCCATTTGAAGAGTAGGTGCATCTCAAAAGAGGGGAATCCTTGAATTGCCATCCTAGAGGAGTAAGATCTAGAGAGAGAACTTAAGGAAGAAAAACAAAGAAAGGTACAATTCAAGGAATTCAAGTCCATTATAGCTGTGAGAAGCCTTGGTCGGAACGCAGACAGGGTGGAAAGGACACAAGAATACGGCGGGAAATATCCCAGAGTTGAAGAGAAAGAACCTCTC
Source organism: Galagoides demidoff (assembly GCA_963574575.1). NCBI lineage: Eukaryota > Metazoa > Chordata > Mammalia > Primates > Galagidae > Galagoides > Galagoides demidoff. The sequence continues at coordinate 15,855 of CAUYQV010010619.1, read as the reverse complement.
TCTCCCTGGAGTCACCCACTGGGAGCCAGCAGGGTCCTTAAATATGAAGCCCCAGAACCCCCTCATTTCATAGCCGGGAAACAGAGGCCTGAAGAGGGAGAGGTTCCATGGCTGGTCTGAGGTCTCACGGTGGGCTTATTCGGGGAGCAAGAGCCTGAGTTCTTTCTGGTTCTTTCTGCTCCACTGGGCAGCTGCTGGGGTTGGCTGCAAACCTCAGATTGCTTCTTAATTGGAGTTTCCTGCGTAATTAGCTGCTTCCTGAGCAGCCCGTGCTCCCTGTTTGGAAATCTCAATCAACACCATCTTCTCTAAATTGGTGTGACCTTGCTCTCCACACCCTTCCATGAAGGGATTCGCTTCGTGGTCTTGCCCAGTGGGACAGCTGGGGGGGGACGTGGCACTCAGGCAGCCTCCGGAGAGAGAAAGCAGCTGTTCTTGCCATCACGCCTTCCCCAGGGACTTCTAAGGCCTTCACAAAACCAGACGGGGTCAGGACTGCCAAACAGGCAGGCTGGGGCCAGTCCTGGACCTGCCACGGACATTGTGTGATCCTCCGTGATCCTGGGTAAACCTTTGACCCTCTCTGAGACTCAGTGAACTTCCTCAAATTAAGGTTATCAGGCTTAGCAAATAAAAATGCAACATGCTCAGTTACATTTGAAAATTTTTGTTGTTTATCTGAAATGCAAATTTAACTGGGCATCCTGTATTGTATCTGACAATGCCATCTCAAATGGAAAAATCCATTCCATTCCACTCTACAGCAGAGGCCACCTAATGAAACGTTCAGTAGAGAAGTTGGGGTTTAGGCAGGCCTGAGTGTGACTCCCAGGTCTGCCACCTGCTCCTGAGTGACCTTGGGCAAGGTAGTCCATCTCTCTGAACCTCAGTTTCCTCAACTAGAAAATGGTATTTTAATTCCTATTGGTTATCTTTTGGGACTGATGGGTTTCCTCTCAAGACTGGTGAAAATACATAATTAAAATCCCTTTATAGACCAGGCACAGTGGCTCATGCCTACAATCCCGGCACTCGGAGAAGCTGAGGCAGAAGGATCACTTGAAGTCAGAAGTTCAAGACCAGCCTGACCAAGAGTGAGACCCCATCTCTACTAAAAATAGAAAAACTAGCCAGGTGTTGTGGCAGGTGCCTCCCCCACTGCTGGGGAGGTTGAGGCAGGATTGCCTGAGCCCAGGAGTTTGAGTGTGCAGTGAGCAAGGCTGATGCTGTGGCACTCTATCTAGCACAAGCAACAGAGCAAGACTCTGGCAAAAAGCAAAAAAATCCCTTTTAGACTGAAAAGTGTGCTACAGACTTGAACATCTAAGGAGCTGCTATGCAATACAGTTCTGCAAATAGCAACAACAATACAATTGGAAAGACATTTGTAAGAAAACAGAAACCTCAGACTATTTTTTATAGAATCTTTCCATAAAAGATGGATTCTCAAAATCCCATCAAGAATCTGAATTTGGATTGCTATGAATGGATAAGGAATCAGACACTTTGGGGAAAAGTTGTGGGATTTTGAGAAAGAGTCAGAGTGATTCCCTGGTGGGTTCATCCTTTGGGTTCCCATTTGCAGGTGTCCCATCTGGGAGAGGACTTGACTGGTCTAGGGACATCAAATTCATCATTTTAGGTGGAATCTTTCCCACCTTGTGTCAGGCCTTGGAAATAGCTGTGCTATCAGGGAAGAGCAGACTTTGTTTGGTTCCCACCACCCAGAAACCTGGACTGAGGGGGGAGGGTGTGGGTGGGACTGCCAGCCCAGAGTCCCTCCTCTCGAGGAAACAGCTGTTCCCCACTCTTAGCCAAGAGCCTCTCCAGGGCCGGCACCACAGTGAGTTGGAGACATGTGAAGGAGACAAGGTCCTGGGATTGTTTGAGCCATTTTGACGCCTACACAGTCAATTCCCCAAGTCAGTAAACATCCTTTGTACCAGTTTGAGCTGGAATTTTTATCACGTGCCACTGACAGACGCATTGTTTCAATATGCTCCTGCCTGGCTGCCCCCCCAAATGAAAACCAGCAAGAGTTAAGATATGCAGAGAAAAGTCACCCAGAGGCTTGGCCCAATGCATATGGTGGATTCACATACAACTTGCATGCACGGAGCACCCAGGCCCAGTGATGGCTCCTGCCACCTCCAAGGCAGCCTCCCGAGAAGGTGTCCTTGCTGCCATTGTAAGCATGAGAGGAGGCCCAGAGAGCAGGTGGGAGCAGCAAGCTGAGGTCACTCAGTTCCCGCCTGTGTTACCTTCTGGGCAAGCTGAGCAGGGCTTTCCCAGACTGGAATGTCTTCCATGCTTTCTCTCCCCACAAAGTCCACTCCTCATGACAGCACTTGAGGCTCACCCTAACTTGTCCCCCCACCCAGCTGTCTAGCCTGGAACATCCTCCCTACTTTACATGCCAGCCCCTTCTCTGGTCCCCAAGAAACAGGCTCTTCTAGTCTCCCCATAGTGGCTCCTCCTGTTTCCTCTCCTGACATACCTTTCTGTGGGGTCCATCCTCCATCTTTAACTTGTTGGATATTTACCAACAAGGACCAAAGTACATGGCCACTCCCTCGTGACCCTGTCCCCTCTCCCCTCACTTTCACTTATCCCCCTCCCACAGCCTCAAGAGCTGCCGGAACATTCTGCCATGTTTCAGGCAGCAAGGCCCCAGCTTCAGGCCAGGCTGAGCTTGCCCTTGGGGATCAGAGTTGTCCGCGCACATCTGATGAGCCAACTGGGCTGGGGAGAGGGTGCTAAGTGGCTATATTCAAGACTCAAGGCTAAATATTGTCCCTCTTTGAGGTTCAAATTCCACATTTACAAATGATGGCTGGGAAACAGTAAAACCTGCCTAACAGTTACTTTGAGATAAAATGGCATCATATATCCACAACTACTCTGTCATACACTACCAGTCTCTGAAGTTATTGTGTGCATATTTAACTTGCAACAAATCAAACAATGGGGCTGGGAGGGTGGGCTTTAATGAACCCCCTAATCTTCCCTAATTCCTATCATCAAACTAGACCTCCATCTTTGCAGTCCCAAGATAAGACCATTGACAAACTGAAAAGAGGAGAGTTATTTTTAGCTTTTGAACTTCTAAGAGCCTTAAATTCTGTTAATGTGGGCCAGTTTAAGGACTTTCCAAGGGCAAATTGACTATAATGTAATTTGGGCTTAGTCTTTAGACCCTAAACTCCACATAAGGCAGAAGGCCCTTTCTATCCTCCTTCAGCCTCCTCCTCCTCCAAAACACTGGATTTAGGGCTCTGGGAGATGACTGTGCACAAAGGGGCCAAATCTAGGTTGCTGACACCAGGCAGAGAGTGAGGACCAACTGCCAAGTCCAGTCGGCCGCCTTGTTGTTTTCCCCACTGCCACAAGAGGCCGCTGTGGAACACCAGTACTTTGAAGTCGGGTGGATGTTCCTCCTCCTCCGCTCTGAGGATTCCCTGCCCGCCCCGCTGCCCCAACAGCTCTGTGAAGTTGAGTCTGCAGGGGGCGCTCAAGGGCAGGGAGAGAACAAACACCAGTCGTCGTGAGGGGTGCTGTGATGCTGGGTGGCCATTTACTTTGTGTTGGCAGCTGTTCAATTTGCAAGACAGGGTTTTTGTTTTTTAAATAAAAGAAGTTACTTTCTGGAAGTGGTATTTCACTTCCTTGTCTAGGTGAACTAAAGAAATCACTGCAGAGCAAATTGTTATTTTGAGAAGAATCATTAAATGGCTCCTCTTAGGTAAATGACAAGCAAGTGTGGAGAGACATCCATTGCCTTGGGAAAAGGAGATTTTAGTGTGACCCACCAACTAATCAGAGCTAGTCAGCTGGGTGAAGTAGCTCACACCTATAATCCTAGTACTCTGGGAGGCTGAGGCAGGAGGATCCCTTAAGTTCAGGACTTCAAGACCAGACTAAGCAAAAGTGAGATTCTGTTTCCACTAAAAAAAAAAAAAAAAAAAAGAAAGAAAGAAAGAAAATGGAGATTTTAGCTGAGCTTCATGGTACGTGCCTGTAGTCTTAGCTTCTTGGGAGGCAGAGGCAAGAGGATTGGTTGAGTCCAGGAGTTAGAGGTTGCAGTGAGCTGTGATGTCAGCACTGCGTTCTTACCCAGGGTAACAGAGCCAGACTGTCTCAAAAAGAAAAAAAATGAAAAACAGCTAGTAGCTGGGGGAAAGTTGCCAGTTTTGTACTGGGTCCAAATTACTTCTTGGACACAAAGTAACCAAGATCTCACTCATTCTGCTTTGAGGTTACACCATAGGAAAATTGGCAAATTGGGGTATTCTTAATTAAAAAAATCTTTGCAAGAATGAATACATAGAACCACCAGGGAGGAAATCACATCAGGGCATGGTGGCGGATGCTCAGTGTTGTGTGTGGAGAGGAGAACTATGTATTGTGCCCAAACCAGTAACTGTGCCATGGTGGGCACCATGGCTGAACATGAGATTGTAAGCTGACACCCTGAGCACTGTGGCCAGCAGAGGGAGCTAGACCAGTTAGAACTTTAGCAGAGCACCAGGTCTGGTGGGAGTGGCCGTCAACAGAAGCACCATGTGACAGGGACAGAGGTTGTTACAACCAAAAGCCATGCCCTGCTGGAGGCCTGATCCAAAACAATTCAAAATTTCCTTTGAACTGTTGCACTGAGTAATCCTCCAAAGCTTTCCCAAAATTCAGGAAGAAAAACTATACTTACATAGTACATGCAGGCTCAGACCTGTTTTGCTTTGAAAAATTAAGAGGTGAACTCTACCGCACCCCTTATCTGCTAAATAATGCACAAGCTGCCTTTAATTTTGCTGTTAAATTAACTTTTAGTGAAGGCTCCTTCGTTTAGATACAGCCTCGGTCCGAGGTTCCTCTTTTCCTTTTCTTGATTGCCCCCAAATCTGTGGCTGCAACTGCAAAGTCATGGGCTTGATTATTGGGATAAGGTTTATTTGCTTCCCACTTAAAATGGAAAGGGTGGAATTGGCCAGGTACACATCTAAGATCATTACTTCCATTTTTATTTCCCCAAGCCTCAACATCCAGCCAGGAGTGTGAAGTTCATCCTCAATTTAAAGATGAGGTCACTGGCACTCAGAAAGGTTAAGGTCACCTAGGACAGTCCCACAGACAGACTCTTCTAAACTAGGACAGAGCAGGTAAAGCTCACACCTAATTCCTGGAAGGAATCAGAGCAACTCTTCACCGGGTCCCTAGCACACAGATGTAGAATGGCTCTCTTAGAATCCCAACTTTTTTTTTATTATTTTTATTATTTTTTTGAGACGGAGCCTCAAGCTATCCCCCTGGGTAGACTGCCATGGCATCACAGCTCATAGCAACCTCCAACTCCTGGGCTCAAACGAGTCTCCTGCCTCCGCCTCCCAAGTAGCTGGGACCACAGGCGCCCGCCACAACGCCCTGCCATTTTTTTTGGTTGCAGCCATCATTGTTGTTTGGCAAGCCTGGGCTGGGGATTCGAACCCGCCACCTTAGGTGTACGTGGCTGGTACCCTAGCCGATTGAGCCACAGGCACCAAGCCTACAATAACATTTCAAACTCAACAGGCTCTAACTGAACTCCTAATCTGCTTTGCTCACCTAGTCCACAACAACGTCTCTCCAATTAGGCTAAATCCTGTAGTTATTATTTCTTTTTTTTTGAGACAGAGCCTCAAGCTATCCCCCTGGGTAGAGTGCCGTAGCATCACAGCTCACAGCAACCTCCAACTCCTGAGCTCAACTGAGTCTCCTGCCTCCGCCTCCCAAGAAGCTGGGATCACAAGCACCCGCCACAACGCCCGGCTATTTTTTTTTTTTTTTTGGTTGCAGCCCTCATTGGTGTTTGACAGGCCCAGGCTGGATTCAAACCCGCCAGCTCAGGTGTATGTGGCTGGCGCCTTAGCCACTTGAGCCACAGGAGCCCAGCCAGTTACTCTCTTTCTTGTTTTGGAGACAGAGTCTCACTATGTTGCCCTCAGTAAAGCGCTGTGGCATCACAGCTCACAGCAACCACAAACTCTTGGGCTTAAGCGATTCTCTTGCCTCAGCCTCCCAAGTAGCTGGGACTACAGGTGCCCACCACAACCCCAAGCTATTTTTTTTGTTGCAGCTGTCATTGTCGTCTAGCTGGCCTGAACTGGGTTCAAATCCACCGCCCTCAGTGTATGTGGCTGGCGCCATAACCACTGTGCTATGAGTGCCTAGCCACTGTAGTTATTCTTGACTCCTTTCTCTCATGCCTTGTATTTTACTCAGGACATCCTTTGGCTCTCCCTTCAAAGTATGTCAAGAATCTACTCAGTTCTTGGCATTCTCCTGCTTCCATCCTAATCCTTTTATGGACTTTATGGATGGAGAGTCCTAGACACTCTCCTGCAGTAATTTCATACATGGGCTCCTTGTTTCTACCTCCGCCCTCTGCAGTTAATTCTCAAAGTTACAGCAAACATTTTAAAACACACAACACAAAATACGGATTTTTCAATGTACCTACAAATTAAAAGATGTATACTAAACACACGGTTATAAATCAGTCCATCTATAAAGAAAAGAGTTGGTTCTGCTAGTGTTGAATTAAACAAGTTTGTGATTCACTCAATTTCAAGATCATGGATCCAAAAACATTTTAAACAGCAAAATGAATAGTGCTGATTTTAAAAAACCATCCAATCTCCAATCTGATAGTATCCATATTCTACTAAGTCTATTCCTTTTGTATTCATTTCAATTTCTGATCTATTTGTGCTTGTTTCTACCATCCAATTTCATGTGTTTATCTTCCTGATTCTTTTTAAAGTTATTTTTGTTTCTGTTTCGATTGATAAAGTTTTCTTTTCTTTTTTTCTTTCTGAGACAGAGTCTCACTATGTCACCCTTGGTAGAATGCCTTGGCGTCATGGCTCACAGAAACCTGAAACTCTTGAGCTCAAGTGATTCTCTTGCCTCAGCCTTCCAAGTAGCTGGGACTGCAGGTGCCGGCCAGAAAGCCTGGCTATTTTTAGGCACGGTGGCTCACTCATGCTCAGGCTGATCTCAAACTCTTGAGCTTGAGCAATTACCTGTCTGGGCCTCGCAGAGTGCTGGGATTACAGGCCTGAACCCCTGTGCCCAGACTGGATCAGTCTTTTTCATGCTTCCTCCTTATTTCTTTTCCTCTCTTGGGTTGGAAGTTGTCAGTTTTATTTCTAGGGGTGACTTACTTACAAACGGAGCATGTATATTTAATAGAGTCATAAGTTATTTTCTAAAATCATATATCTTAACAATATTTGGTTGAAGTCTTATATATAGCATTTTGGTGCTTGCCATTAGCCCTTTAAACACAACATCACCGCTTCATAGGTTGTTAAATTCTTCATAATTCTCTGCTTTCAAGAAGGGGTTCACTGGTCTGTGTTTCCTAAATTCAGACATACCTAAAAACTTCTGTTGCCTTTATACTTGACAGATTGGCTGAGTGTAACATTCCTAGTTTATACTTCATTTCTTTTTAGGTCATGGTAGACTCTGCTTCTATTGTCTTTAAATATTTATGTGGATGTCTGAAGACGAGACATTTTTCACCATTTTTCATTTTCTAGTTTTCTTGCCTAGATGACTGAAGAAGTTTTTCTTTATCCTCGAATCTCAAGAAGATAAGTACTATATGTGAGATCGTTGATTGTTTTGCAACATTCTTTTTAAGGCACATAACCTTTTGATCCTATTTATTCTTTTATATAAAAAAAATGAAAATAATTTTGGGGTTGCAATAATTGTTTCTACTTCAGGTACTTGCTCTTCATTTATGCTGTTTTCTACTCGCTATAAAGTTCACTTTATCTTATTTCTCTGCATGGTCATTGTTATCTCAAAGATCTCTGTGTTATTTAGTCTGTTACCATTCTGCTTATGTTCCTTAATATAATCTAGTTTACTTATGTTACTTAGTACTTTCAAATTATTTCTTAGTTCTTGAATGTTGTTTTTGCTCCTTTAATTTTTTTCTTAATCTTGCATTTGAATTTTATTCTGTTATATTATTGTAACTATACTGTTATAGTATTGTAATAATACAACTTATTATTGTAACTATACTAGTTACTATCTAGTTACTATTGTAACCATACTGTATAGTATCTAGTTACTTATCTAGTTACTATAACTATACTGTTATAGTATTGTAATAATACAACTTATTATGGTAGCTATACTAGTTACTATCTAGTTACTATTGTAACTATATTGTATACTATCAAGATACTATTGTAACTATACTGTTATAGTATCATAATAATACAACTTAATATTGTAATTTATCTAGCTACTTATTATGTTACTTATTACTTTTAAATTATTTCTTAGTTCTTTAATATTGTTTTTGCTCTTTTAATTTTTTTTTTTTTTGAGACGGAGCTTCAAGCTATCCCCCTGGGTAGAGTGCTGTGGCATCACAGCTCACAGCAAATTCCAACTCCTGGGCTCAAGCAAGTCTCCTGCCTCTGCCTCCCAAGTAGCTGGGACCACAGGCGCCCGCCACAACGCCCGGCCATTTTTTGGTTGCAGCCATCATTGTTGTTTGGCGGGCCGGACTGGGGATTCAAACCCACCACCTTAGGTGTACGTGGCTGGCGCCTTAGCCCATTGAGCCACAGGCGCCGAGCCATTGAGCCACAGGCGCCGAGCCCATTTTACTTTTTAAGGAACAAACAATAGTCATAATCATTGTTAATTGGCTCTTCATGACTTCATGTAGGAGCATTTGAATATCTGAGAATACTTCTGCAATTGTGATTGAAGAAATCATTGACTTAGTGGAAAATAAAGCTCCAGTGAAAAGTCAATTTTGCATTAGTCTATCTTTCCCCAGCTTTATTAATAAGTCACCGTGCAGAGCTGAAAGGAAAAAGAAAAGTGATACCCAAAATGAAAGGACATACTATACTGGTAATTATTCCATCACAGGTAGTGTTGCCTTTATGTTCTTACTTAATTTTTTAAAAGATAACTTATTAATTATAATGTAGTACAGAAGCTTATACTTGTGACCTGAATTTCCTTGGGGTGCTAAGCATTATTAACCTGATGGAACCATGTAATCTTTCCAGTATTACTGGAAAGAGAAAATACGGGAATAGGTCTAAGCTCTGAATTTGATTGCAGTAATGAAAACTATGCTAAAATTTGTAAACTTTGATACAGTGATCAAAGGACAAGGTGTTTGTTGGTTTTTAATTGATGCTTGTCACAACTCCAGAAAATTCTGTTTGTGTAGCAGTTGACAATCTAAAGACCAAATAGTCTTTTCCAAACATTCTCAATTGTCTGGGTTGTTCTGTAACTTGAAAGCAAACTGTTTCTGGCACCGATCTGTTGTCCATCCTAAGGAGATACATTGAAGTGAAGAAAGGCTTGTTTTATGACTGGTGCCTTCCTGGGGTTCTCATTTAGTTTTTTTGCATTGACATAAGCCTTCTGAAGATTAGTCTTTGGTGAGCTAGTTTGTTTCATGATCTGTACCATCTCTATATATCAACTAGTCTTGAAAAAAATAGAAAATTTAGAAATATTCTGTGTAAAACATGTATTGAGACATCCAAGTGTACCCCATAAATGTGAACAATTAGTGTCAGAAAAAAGAAAAAGTATTCTGTATTTTAGAACACTTTGAATTCAAATTTCAAGTAAATGTGAAATATTTCCAAAAAATTCCCTAAAAACTTTTATTATCTCTTATCTCAAATACCATTTAGCCAGGTTCAAGGAGAACTGTATTTGGAGTGCTGAAACTGAATAATTGGGGTTTCTATAGCAGGTATACATGTTCAAGAATTAGGAAAGTGCTACAAAAGCTTTACCAAATAATTTCAGATATTTACATAGTAGTGCTGTGTGTCAAGTACTGTTCCAAGTATGAAATTTAATCTTTGAACAACTCATTGAGCACAGTTCTATTTTTAATCCCTATTATATAGATGAGCAAACTGAGGTACAGAGAGTAAATAACTTAGAAAACTTCACACAGCTAGTGACCCATAGAACTGGGCTTTTAACCCAGGTAGTTTGGATTTGTACTCTTAATTTTTTTAGATAGTCCATGTCTAGAATGCCTTGGATCTTTTCCAGTGAATGTTGGGGTGGGGGGGTTGAGATGGACTCTCCTTCATAGCTCACAGCAACCTCAAACTCTTGGTGTAAGGGATCCTCTTGTCTCTTGGCCTCTTGAGTGACCTTGCCTGGTTAATTTTTCTGTTTTTAGTACAGACGGGTCTCACTCTTCCTCAGGCTGGTCTTAGACTCCTCAAGTGATCCTGCCTCAGCCTCCCAGAGTGCTAGGAATACAGGTCTAAGTTGCTTGCTGTGCTTTTCTGTTTTGACACTGTAGTAGTGGAAGGTGCCCATATAAGTTAGTAATATACAACTTGAAAGTGCTTCCTGGGAATGAATGATCCAGATCCAGTGCTCTTCCTAGAGGGAGAACTCTGTCACTCTTTCATCCCTACTATGTTTTTTATTTTATTTATTTTTTTGAGACAGAGTCTTACTGTGTCGCCCTCCATAGAGTGCTGTGGCGTCACAGCTCTCAGCAACCTCAAACTCTTGGGCTTAAGCGATTCTCTTGCCTTATCCTCCCAAGTAGCTGAAACTACAGGCACCTGCTACAACACCCAGCTATTTTTGTTGTTGTTGCAGTTGTTGTTTAGCTGACCCCAGTTGGGTTTGAACCCGCCAGCCTGGGTGTATGTGGCCGGCACAGTAACCTCTGTGCTACGAGCACCAAGCCTATGTATTTTATTTTTGATTGGCAAATAATAATTGAATATATTTGTAAGGTACAGTGTGATGTTTTGATCTGTCTATATATTGTGGAACAAATTAAGCTAATTGAACATATCCATTTCCTCATTTAACTTTTTTTTTTTTTGGCGACAGAGTCTCAAGCCGTCATCCTGGGTCGATTGCCATGGTGTCACAGCTTACAGCAACATCAAACTCTTGGGCTTAAGCGATTCTCTTGCCTTAGTCTCCCCAGTATCTGGGACTACAGGCGCCTGCCACAATGCCAGGCTATTTTTTTGTTGTTGCAGTTGTCATTGTTTTAGCTGACCTGGGGCTGGATTTGAATCTGTCAGCCTCGGTGTATGTGGTGGGTGCCCTATGCACTGAGCTACAAGTGCCGGCACTTAGTATTTTTTTTTTATAGTGAAAACATTTAAAATTTCCTAGCAATTTTGAAATTAATAATAGATTATTAAGTGTGGTCACCAGGCAATGTAATAGATCACTGAAACTTATTCATTCTAACTAAAACTTAGTTCCTACTGTATAATTTCTTTGTAGGCTTCGTTCTAAGCCTCTTCCTCATCTTTTTATTTTTCTTTAATTTTTCATCAACAGCTTAGTTTATTGCTGATTGGTCTCATTTTCACATTCAACAGTTACTTAATCCTTTTTTCTTTCTGTGATTCTCTACTCTAGGGGTTTCCAATCTATGGCCATGGGCTTCATGCTGATCTTGTGAGGACATTTTTTGCTTATCATGGAAAATATGTATGGATCTTTTATTTTGCTCAGCAGCAGCTGTTAGTGTTTGTATTTAATGTGCGAACCAAGTTAATGCTTATTCTTCAAATATATGGCAGAGAAAAAAAGGTTGGACATCTCTTCTAGTCTATATCTTGACTGGTTAACATGGAGAAAGTTTTCTACTTGTGTTTCTGTAGCTTTTCTGTGGTAGAATACTATACATACCTTATACAAGTTAAAACTAGGTTTCACAGTGAAAGTAGACATCTGTCTGACTATTGCACCCCTTCCCCCCCAAAAAAACACTGGAAACACTGCCATCAACCTTTGAAATCTTTAATTATTTGGAATTCTTTTTAAAAATTTAATACCTTTCTTTAATTAATCTCAGATCCTTATCTTTTAATATTCATATTTTGGATTATTTCTATTACGTATTTAGGAGTGTTACATTAGTGTTTACTTTGTAAATTTTCCTTTAAAGATACGCTTTCAGGCATATTTGCCTCTTCCAGCCTGAGAAGTTCAACTACTTTTTAAAATTTATTGTAATTATTGTCATTATTATTTTTTAATTATTTATTTTCATTTTCTTTAGAGACAGGATCTCACTATGTTGCCTAAGCTGGAGTGCAGTGTACAGTCATAGCTCACTGCAACTTCAAACTTATTTGCTCAAGAATCCTCCTGCATCAGCCTCCCAAGTAGCTGGGAACTATAGGGCTAACTAAAGTATAGCCTGTACTTTTTTTGGTAGAGAAATGAAGTGAGGAATCCAGACAACCAACTTAAACTTGTAGAATAGACAGACACACAGTTGTCCTTCAGTATCCATGGGAGGAGATGGGTTCCAGGACTTCCTGTGGATAACAAAATCACAGGATGCTCAAGTTCTCGATACAAAATGCCTTAGTATTTATATCCAGCCTATGCACATACTCCCATATACTTTAAGTCATCTCTAGATTACTTATAATACCTAATACTACATATATGTTACGTAAATAGTAGTTTTCCTGTATTATTTAGGAATGATTAAAAAAAAATGTTTATATGTTCAGTACAAACACAAGCATCTACTATTTTCCCACTGTGGATACAGAGGGCCGACTGTAGCTTGAAAGATGGGTTTTTCTACGTGTATGATTTGATGGTTATACTAAAAAATCAGGGAAGTTCTACAAAAATTTATTTTGTAATTATATTGATTATTTAAAGGAAGAAAACCTGTTGAAATACTGATAGGAAGTGTTTCAGGTATTTTTTTTTTTTTTTTGAGACAGCCTCAAGCTCTCCCCCTGGGTAGAGTGCCATGGCATCACAGCTCACAGCAACCTCAATTCCTGGGCTCAAGCGAGTCTCTTGCCTCAGCCTCCTAAGTAGCTGGGACCACAGGCGCCTGCCACAACACCCGGCTATTTTTTGGTTGCAGCCGTCATTGTTTGGCAGGCTCAGGCTGGATTCGAACCCGCCACCTTAGGTGTTTGTGGCTGGTACCTTAGCCACTTGAGCCACAGGCGCAGAGCCAATGTTTCAGATTTTTAAGTAGACTCATTTGTTACTGTTGAGTACAAATTTAATCCTGGTAATCATTTAATAATGGAATGTTTGTTTTGAAATTTAGTATGATAGAATTCACTGAGTAGAACTTTGGAGACTTGAACATTCTAGAGAAAATGTATTAAAAGCAGAAATTTTATTCATTTTTTTTCCTCTCAATCTCAGTAAGTTTTTTATTTTATTTTATTTATGTATTTTTTTTGGAGACAGAGCCTCAAGCTATCCTCCTCGGTGGAGTGCTGTGGCATCACAGCTCACAGCAACCTCCAACTCCTGGGCTCAAGCAAGTCTTCTGCCTCAGCCTCCCAAGTAGCTGGGACCACGTGCCGACCACAATGCCTGGCTGTTTTTTTGGTTGTAGCCATCGTTGTTTTGGTGGGCCCAGGCTGGATTCGAACCCACCACCTTAGGTGTATGTGGCTGGCGCCTTAGCCACTTGAGCCACAGGCACCGAGCCAAGTTTTTTACTTTTATAGGAAGTCCTTCAATTTAAAAATAAGTAGGGCTGGCTCGGCGCCTGTGGCTCAAGCAACTAAGGTGCCAGCCACATATACCTAAGGTGGTGTGTTCAAATCCAGCCTGGGCCCACCAAACAACAATGATGGCTGCAACCCAAAAAAATAGCCAGGCATTGTGGTGGGTGCCTGTGGTGCCAGCTACTTGGGAGGCAGAGGCAGGACACTCACTTGAGCCCAGGAGTTGGAGGTTGCTGTGAGTTGTGATGCCATGGCACTCTACCCAGGGGGACAGCTTGAGGTGCTGTCTCAAAAAAAAATAATAAGTAGGGCTTTGTCAGATCCCTGATAACGTGCAGAAAGTCAGTGGGTAGACAGTAGAGGAAAGGGTCTCATCCTATGTAACCTTTTCCTATTGGTAAGGAAGGAAAAACTCATTGAAGAAATATTTAAACTTTCTGGATTTTAGTAATATATACACAGTGGTTACCTTGCACCAATGTCTCTTACCAAAAGTTTGGAAATGAGAGATCAAGACAGTCAGATGTCAAGAAACTGTAGTGGCTCGGCGCCTGTGGCTCAATCGGCTAGGGCGCCAGCCCGGCCCACCAAACAACAATGATGGCTGCAACCAAAAAATGACCGGGCGTTGTGGTAGGCGCCTGTGGTCCCGGCTACTTGGGAGGTGAAGGCAGGAGACTCGCTTGAGCCCAGGAGTTGGAGGTTGCTGTGAGCTGTGATGCCATGGCACTCTACCCAGGGGGATAGCTTGAGGCTCCGTCTCAAAAAAAAAAAAGAAACTGTAGTGCAAGTAAAAATGAACAAAGGCAGTTGGCGCTTAGTCCCAGTGCTAACGTTTGTTTATACATAGGAAAAAAATATAAAAACTTATATTCTATATTATATTTTGTGTTTTTATATTTATATATCAACACTGAAATGTTTTGTAAATATTTTGTAAAATTTTGTAATGAATATTTTATAAATAAAGGTACATCTAGGCTTGGCGCCTGTGGCTCAATTGGCTAAGGTGCCAGCCACGTACACCTAAGGTGATGGGTTTGAATCCAGCCTGGGCCTGCCAAAACAACAATGACGGCTGCAACCAAAAAATAGCCAGGCGTTGTGGCAGGCACCTGTGGTCCCAGCTACTTGGGAGGCTGAGACAGGAGACTCACTTGAGCCTAGGAGGGGTTGAGGTTGAGGTTGCTGTGAGCTGTGATGCCACAGTACTCTACCCAGGGGATAGCTTGAGGCTCTGTCTCAAAAAAAAAAGAAAAAAGAAAATGTTTCTGGGGAGACACCTGTGGCTTAACTGAGTAGGGTGCCGGCCCCATATGCCAGAGGTGGCGGGTTCAAACCCAGCCACCGGCCAAAAACTGCAAAAAAAAAAAAAAAATGTTTCGGGTGGTGCCTGTGGCTCAAGGAGTAGGGCATATACCAGGGGTTGTGGGTTCAAACCCGGCCCTGACCAAAAAAACTGCAAAAAAAAAAAAAATGTTTCCGAAGTTCTCTAAACTAGGAGGAATTAGGGAAGGCAGTTGTGTGATTAGGTAAGAAATATTAGAATATTGGTTCAGAAAAGTGGGATATAATTCAGGTTAGATTAAGGATTATATTTTATTGAGCTTTCAGGAATTTAAGGTTTAATGCTGCTTGTTTTTGTGATCTAAAGGGAAAACATTCTTCTATTAAAAACTTGAGTAATGTATTTTATTCCTCGACTTTTTATTTTTATTTGTTTGTTTGTTTGGAGACAGCCTCAAGCTGTCGCCCTGGGTAGAGTGCTATGGCATCACAGCTCATGGCAACCTCCAACTCCGGGGCTCAAGCGATTCTCCTGCCTCCGCCTCCCAAGTAGCTGGGACTACAGGCCTCTGCCCACAACGCCTGGCTATTTTTTGGTTGCAGACATCATTGTTAAGCGGGCCCGGGCTGGATTTGAACCCACCAGCTCAGGTGTATATGGCTGGCGCCTTAGCTGCTTGAGCCAGTTTGTTTGTTTTTAAGATAAGTTCTTGCTCTGTTGTCTGGATTGGAAGGAATGCAGTGGCATAGTAGTGTTAATCTCATATCACACAGCAACCTCAAACTCCTGGGCTTAAGCAATCTTTCTGCTTCAGTCTCCTGATTAGCCGAGACTACAGGCACACGTCACATGTGTAACTGCTTTTTCTATTTTTTTTTGTTTTTTTGAGACGGAGCCTTAAGCTATCCCCCTGGGTAGAGTGCCATGGCATCACAGCTCATAGCAACCTCCAACTCCTGGGCTCAAGCGAGTCTCCTGCCTCCGCCTCCCAAGTAGCTGGGACCACAGGTGCCCGCCACAACGCCC
>CAUYQV010010618.1:0-27212 GCA_963574575.1 Galagoides demidoff | reverse complement strand
GGTTTATATATTGGTTTCATTATAGTACATAATAGTACTGAGTACATTGGATACTTTTTATTCCAATCTTGAGATACTTTTTACTAAGAAGAATATGTTTTAGCTCCATCCATGTAAACATAAGGTAGGTAAAGTCTCCATCTTTTTTATGGCTGCATAATATTCCATGGTGTGTGTATGTATATATATATATATATATATATATATATATATGGAATATAAAATATAATATGGTATATACATATGAGGAATATATAATATTCCATATATATATATATCACAATTTATTAATCCATTCATGGGTCAATGGGCATTTTGGCTGCTTCCATGACATGGTGATTGTGATTTGGGCTTCAATAAACATTTTTGTGCAAATATCTTTCTTGTAAAGTAATTTTTGGTCATCTGGATATATACCTAGTAGAGGAATTGCAGGATTGAATGGCAGGTCAACTTTTAGTTCCATCAGTGTTCTCCAAACTTCTTTCCACCAAGGACATATTAGTTTGCATTCCCACCAGCAGTGTAGAATTGTTCACTTCTCTCCACATCCATGCCAACATCTCTAGTTTTTGGACTTTTGTTATGTGGGTTACTCTTACAGGAGTTACATGATATCTCAAAAGTGGTTTTGACTTGCATTTCTCTGGTGATTAAAGACAAAGAGTAATTTTTCATGTATCTGTAGGTCATGTACCTTATCTTCTGTAGAGAAGATTCTGTTCAAATATCTTGCTCATAATGAAATGGGATCACTTCTTCTTTTCTGATTAAGAAGTTTGAATTCTCTGTGGATTGTGGCTATTAAAACTTTGTCAGAAATATGACCTGCTAATGTATTCTCCTATTCTCAGGGTTATCTGCTTGTTTTACTTACTGTGTTCTTGGTTGTGCAGGAGCTTTTTAGTTTGATTGTATCCCAGTATTATATTTTTTGTGTTGCTTCAATTGCATGGGGTAGGCCAATAAAATATTCTCCCAGGCCAATTTCTTTAAGAATTTCCCCTACTCTTTCTCTAAGAATTTTTATAGTTTAATGAGTTTAATGTCTTAAGTGTAAATCTTTTATCTAGTGAGAAACATTTTTGTTTATTGTGAAAAGTGAGCGTCCAGTTTCAGTCTTCCACAAGTTGCCAGCCAATTCACCCAGCACCATTTGTTAAATAGTAACTCTTTCCACCAATTTGTGTTTTGATAGGCTTGTTAAAGATCAAATGACAATAAGTGGCTGAGTTCATTTCAAAACTCTTAGAACTGATCAAGGAATACAGAAGTGTCTCAGGATACAAAATCAATACTTAGAAATCAGGAACTTTAATATATACCAACAACAGACAATCTGAAAAAAAAATAGTCAAGCACTCTATTCCTTTTACAGTAGTCTCATTCTATTTTGATGATCCTTTCTTTGCCTTTGACTTTATACAGTTATATTATAATGTGTTTTATACTTCTTGGTGTTCCTTTTTCTTTTTTTTTTTTTTTGCAGTTACAGTTCTTAGACTTTTTAAAACTATGCTTTGACTTCATTTCTTATGCTTATGAACCCTTAGGTATCATTTCTTCAAATACGGTCTCCTTCAATTTCTCACTCCTTTCTCCTTCATAAATTCATATTGTGTATCTCATCCTTTGTTATAGTGTTATGTAAGTCCTTTTGGCTCTTTTTGTTTTTCCTTAATTCTTTTTTTTCCTTTTTAATCCTGTGACTTAATGATAATTTCAAACAAATTATCAGCCTTCAAATCCACTGATTTTTTTCTCTTACTTGATCAATTCTGCTATTAAACTCTTCCAGTTAATTTTTAATTTCAGTGTTTGTATTTTCCAGACCCAGAATTTCCTTGATTATTTTTTACAGATTTTATCTCTTTGCTGATATTTTCATTTTTATGCATAACTTTTCTGATTTTAGTTGTCTGTATTTTTTGTTTTTAGTTCATTTAATATAATTGATAGTTATTTTAAATTCGTTGTCAGATAACTCATAAATTTGTATTTCTTTAATGTCAGCTTTCTGAATGTTATTTCTCCATCTCATTGAGCCATGTTTCTCTCTTTTTGTATACATGTAAGCTTTTACTGATATTTCTGCACTTGAAAAAAAGTCTTTGTGCATTATATTCATTCTGGAAATACATTCACCAATCAATTCAGCTAAAAGTGATAGGATTCTCAAACGTTATTATATCTTATTCTACTTTGTGTCTGTCTGCATAACTGTACCTCTAATGTAATGGACACTCACTCTGTTTTCAGCAACCTTCAGTCTTTGGAACTAGTTCTGCCAGTTTTTTTAAGTGAGAAAAAAAAGTATGAGTACCTACTTAAATAATAAAAAAAAATTATATAAAATAGACACCGCACTTGCATGTTTATCGCAGAATAGACTGATAACTGCAAACATATGGAATTAACCTGAGTGCTAATCAGCTGGTAAGTGGATAAAGTATATGTGGTATATTCACACTATGGAACACTACTCAACTATAAGAAAATGAAATGACTTGCAGCAACTTGGGTGAAAATGGAGGCCATTTTTCAATGTGAAGTAACTCAGGAATAAGAAATCAAATACTACATATCTCAATCATTAGTTTTGTGGATGTAGATGCATACAGAATAGTATAATGGATATTGGAGACTCTGAAGGGGGTGAGGATGAAAGAGGAATGAAGGAAGAAAAATTACCTATTAAGGACAAGGAACACTGTTCTTATGATGGGTGCACTAAAATCACATAGTTTGCCGCTGTATAATTCATTTATGGTCACTAAAAATCACTTGTACCCCTAATTTTACTGAAATAAGAAATTAATGTAAAAATAAAATTAACGATCAGGTAGTATGAAACATTTAAATTTGTTATTTTAAAAAATTTTTGTTTTGGTAATTCTAATTATTTGCCTTTTAATATAAATTTTAGAAATGATTTTACTATACCTATAAAAATTCTGCTAGAATTTTCAATGAAATTTTGTTAGGTCTATGAATTAATCTGGAAAGAGTTAAACCTTAAATATAATGGTTCCTTTAATTCATCTGTAAGGCTGATATGTTTCTCTATTTAGGTTCTTTTTAATATCTTTAAATATTCAAGGCCTTCAAATATTGTTACATGTTTATCTGATTATTTCATTTATTTAAGAAACTATCACAATTTGAATTACATAATTTTTATTTAATTTTCTATTTTTCCTTACATTTTATGGAAATACAATTAATGTTATTGTGTTGGCTTTGCATCTTTCAGACTTCTAACCATTTTTTACGAGTACCTTCCTTGCTATTTCTACCTATACAATTGTCTTTAAATAGAAAGAGTTTCATTTATTTATTTCCATTGTACATTTAATTTATCCTTTCAATTTGCTTAATTGAATGGGCAAGAATTCCAAGCATTATGTTGGATAGAAGAGATTAAACTAGACATCTGTACCTCCTATTATTTTAAGTTTGCTTATAATTTTTATTATCAATAAGAATCGAAATTTCTCAAACTTTTTGATGCATGAATTGATATGACATGTGTTTTTCTTCTTTATCTTGTTAATATGGTCCATTAATTGATTGGTTTTTCTAAATGAGATTCTATTTTTAGATGAGTTTTACATTCTCAGCAAATTAGGCTAGAAATAATAAAGAGTTTTCATATAAATTTGCCCATGCACATTCACAACCTCTCTCACTCTCAGGACCCCACACCATAATGGTACATTTGTTACATCGGATGAATCTATTAACACATCACAATAACACAAAGACCATAATTTACATTAGGGTTCACTCAGTATTTTTCTAAATTTACTTAGGCTGCAGTAACAAAATACCTAGATACTAAGTTTTTTCAACAATAGAAATTCATTTTCTCAATGTTCTTAGGGCTTGAAGTGAAAGATCAACTTCCATCACGGTTGTTTTCTACTGAAACCTCACTCCTTTATTGCAAATAGCACATTCTCATTGTGTCCTCTTGTGGTCTTTCCTTTGTGAGTAAATGGAGATAGACATAGAGTGGGAGAGAGAAGAAGAGAGAGAGAGAGGAGAGAGGAAAAGATCTGGTGTCTTTCTCTCTTTGTATAAGGACATCAGTAATATCAAATTAAAACTTCACTCTTATTTCTTCATTGACCTTTAATTACCTTCTTCTTCTAAGATACTAATTCCAATCACAGAACAATGGTGGTTAAGATTGCAAAATTTTCAGGACACAAAATAAATACTTACTTTTTATATATACCAACAATAGTCAAACAGAAACATAGTCAAGGACTCTATTCCTCTTGTGGTAGTGCCAAAAAATATGAAACACCTAACAAAGTAAATGAAAGATCCCTATAATGAGAACTATGAAACTTGGAGAAAATAAATAGCTGAAGAGGTTAACAAATGGAATATCATGCTCACAGCTGGGAAGAATCAACATTGTTAAAATGTCTGTACTTTCCAAAGCAATATATAGATTTAATGCAATCCCTATCAAAGCACCAATGTCATACTTTAAAGAAATTGAAAAAAATAGTACTTTGTTTTATATGGAATCAGAAAAAAAAACCTTGAGTAGGCAATACATTACTTAGAAATAAAAACAAATCAGGAGACATCACATCAAATGCTTTTTTGATATCTATTAAGATGATTGTATGATTTTTGGTTTTGCTTCTGTTTATGTGATGAATAATATTTGTTGATTTACATATGTTATATCATCCTTGTATTCCTGGAGTGAAGCCCAGTTTGTTGTGGTGATTTCTTTGAACCAATATTGAATTTGGTTTGGTAGTATTTTACTGAGGATTTTTATATCTACATAGTATATGCATAAGAGATACTGGTTTTTAGTTTTCTCCCTGTTGTTCTTCATTTTCCTGCTTTTGGTATCAAGGTGATAATGCCTTCATAGGGGAGTTGAGGAAGATTCCCTAGTTATCAAAGTTTCAACGTAACTTCTGTGGTATCTATCCCAGCTCTTTTGTGTAGATCTGGTAGAGTTCAACTGTGAATACCTATGGCCTGATGAATTTTTGTTGTTTTTGTAGTTGTAAGTTTTTTATTTTCAGTTCTTTGATCTAGCTGCTCAGTATTTGTTTGCTTGAGAATTCTATTTATGTGTTTCCAGGAACTTGTCCATTTCCTCTACATTTTCTAGTTTGTGTGTGAAGATTTCCATAGTACTCATGGATGATATTTTTGTGCTTTTGTGGTATCAGTTGCAATATCTCTATTTAATTTATGATGAACCATATTTGGGTTATTTTCTTTTAATCCCGGTTAGCATAGCAAGAGATTTATTACTTCAGTTTACCTTTTGTTAATTGTTTCAGGTTAATTTGAAGGTACAATTAATTAGGTTATGATGTTTGCCTTTGTTAGGTAGAGTCTCTCATATAATCGTGTACCAACCCCAAGAGGTGTGCCATACACCTTAACACTGTGCCTATTTAATTGGGAACACATCCATTTTCCTCTCTCCTTCCCTGTTTCTGTTCCCTCATTCCCCCACTCCTCCACTTTGAATAAATTTGAGTTTTTCTCTCATGTGGTCTTGTATTAGATCATCTACTCGCTTTACATTAGTACTGAATGCATTGGACTTTTGCTTCTCCATTCATGTGATACATTACTAAGAAGAATGTGTTTCAACTCCATGCATGTTAATACAAAAGGTGTAAAGTCTCTATCTTTTTTTCTATCATTTTTAATAGCTTAATAGTATTTCATGGTGTATACATATACATATGCGTGTGTGTGTGTATACACCATTCCTGGGTTGGTGGGCACTTAGGTAGTCTCCACATTTTGGTGATTGTAAATCGAACTGCAAAAAACAATCTAGTGCCAATTTTCCATTCCTTTACTACATTGACTCTTGGTTTCCTTTGAGGCTAGGCGTTTTTCCTGGAGACAGCATATGAATGGCTTGTGCTTTTTTTTTTTTTTTGGACCAGGGCTGGGTTTGAACCCACCACCTCCAGCATATGGGGCTGGCGCCCTACCCTTTTGAGCCACAGGTGCTGCCCCTGGCTTGTGCTTTTTTATCCAGTCTTCCAGACTGTGCCTCTCTAGGGGTAATTCAAGCCATTATCACTTACTGGGATGATAAATGTAGTAGATTTCTATTCATCTTATTTTGTGAAAGTCCATGCCTTAGTTTTACCCTTTGTGTTATTGTGAAAGCTAGGTTTGTTCTTTAGTTTCTGAGTGTTTAGTTTGCTGGTAGTCCATTGTGATGTTCAGTGTGCAAAATACATCTACATATTTCTTTAGAGCTAGTTTTGTTGTAACAATTTTCCTCAATGTTGCATATCAGTGAAATATTTGATTTCTCTGTCAATTTTTAATCGTACCTTAGTAGGATAATTCTGAGCTGCAGATTGTTTTGTTTAAGAAGGTTAAGCACAGATGACCATTCTCTACTGGCTTGGAAAGTTTCAGTTGAGTAGTCAACTGTATTCCTGATGGATTTACCCCTGTAGATGAATTGGTATTTATTCCTGGGCGCTTGCAGAATTTTCTTTTTTCTTGACTTTGGACAGGTTAATAAGAATGTGTCTTGCATAATTGTTGTTTGAGTTGAGACGATTTGGAGTGCGATATGCCTCTGAAAAGAATGTGTTGAATTCTTTGGTGATATTTGGAAATTTTTCATTTATGATATCCTCTAGTAGGGTTTCCATTACTTTGGGCATTCTGCTACTCCTTCTGGGATACCCATAATTTACATATTTGAATGCTTCATGAAGTATCATAATTCTCTGAGCCAATGTTGTGTTTTCTCTCTCCTTTTTTCTGCCCCTTTAGCTGCCTGTGTTAGCTCAAGAGCTTTATTCTCTAGCTCTGAGATTCTTTTTCTCCATGGTCTAATCTGTTATTGATACCTTCTACTGTATCTTAAGTTCTCTGATTGACTCCTTCAATTCCTTAAGCTCTGCTATATCCTGTCTATCTTCTTTGTATATTGCATCCCTTATTTGGTCCTATTTTTGGATTTACTTTTGGTTATTTTTCACTTTGCCAGAAACTATCCTTATTATTGTTATCATCTATAATTTAAATTACCTTTCTGTAATTTATATCATTTTTTAAATTAAGTCATAGTTGTGTACATTCATACTATCATGGGGTAGAGTGTGTTGTTTCTATATATTAGTTTGAACTAATTTATAGCTTTCGTAGGGAAGCTATGCCCAAATTTTAGTCTATCATTTCTTTTGAGTGGAATTCTCTGTGTTAGCTACCACATGACCCCACAGAGAAGTTGATCTGCTCTGGTTTTACATGTTTCCCATGTTTTGCTCTTGGGTTCTTCTCATGAGTGTTTTCTTTTTGTCCATTATTTCCCCCTTCTTCTGGTTCTCTTTTCTTCCTTCTCTGTACATTACCTTTTCTCTGTGCTTAGGTGTTGAAGTGTCCTTTTGGTATAGGACCTAAAGGAAGGGAAGAGTGAAGAACAATAGCACATTTTTTGTGCTAACAAGCACAAAAAATAGAAAAAGAAAATAGAAGAAAGGGAGTAAAAGTAAAGGTTAAAAAAAGAAAAGGAGAATATAAAGAGAGAGACAAGAGTAGTAGTAGTGTTCAGGAGCATGCTTTGACCCACAATCACAATTTCTGGCCTTTTATGGAGGCTGAGCTGGGTGAGTCCCTTGTGTCAGGAGCTCATTATGAGCCTGAGCAACAACAAGACTCCACCTCCACAAAAGAGAAGAAAAAACACAGAAGTATGTCACTCTGGGAATATATCAATATTTTTCCAAGGGACCCTGTACACTATAGGACCAAGGTCTCTTTGAGCTGGGCTAATGCTGTGGCACTCTAACCAAGGTCAGACAGTTAGGCTGTGTCCCATAAATGGAATACAGATTGACAAAGAACAAAACAGACCAGAAATAATAAAATAATAATATAAAGTATATAAAAATTTGAAAATAAGATTATGTAAGATGTCAAAAAGAGTGATATATCTTAATTGTTATTTAAGACAATTTTTATGAAAGATAAGATAAGTAGAAAAATATTCACAAAGAGAGAGAGAGAAATGGAAATAAAGAAAGAATAAATGATCTCTTAAAACTGTTGCAAAAATGGAGCCTTTATCATTTAAGACTGTGAAAATGGCAAAATAAAAATATAACAAAACAAAACAAATAAACAAAAAACTTTGAGGGAATAAATTGAAAAAATAAACAACAACAACAACAAAAGGAGCAAAGGAACTATAGCAAATGTGGAATCCAACTATTGAAGAAAGAAAAAATAAAAACTATAAATACCAAAAAAAAAAAAAGAAAAGAAAGGAAAGAAAGTAAAAACCAACTAGGAAAAAATGGTTAAAAAATTTAATGAATACATTTTAAAAATTACCTTATATTGCCTGGACTAGAGGTGACATTCTGGGATATGAGATGCTAATCATGACGCGGATATGGCGATATAATATGGGGGCAGGAAGCCTCAATTTTGTTGAATAGACCTGGTCCTTTCTTTTTTATTTATTTGCACACAATCCTAGCAGTGTTGGAAGCCTGAAACTCTCATCAGCCTACTTAATAGGCACACCTTGACCTTTCCAAACAGTGTCCCTTGGCCATGCTTTGGCTTTCCCAGTAAAGCATGTTTCACTCAAGTCTCTCCACATATGGCTGGCTGCCAAGCTCAGAATGCTGGGGTCCCACCCCAGGGGCAGGGTCCATTAAGACCTATGGATCTGGCAGTGACCGACTGAAGAAATATAAGGTCAGAAACGACAAGAAAGAAACAAGACACACAGATTAGAATTTTCAAAAGTAGGAACCCACGAAACCACTGCCTGCATGTGAGGTTCTGACAGTGGCCCTGAGTGTCAGTTCCACTCAGTTTTTATTGAAGGTTATTTGTTCATTAGCCCAGAGGGTAAGCTGAGGAGGGGAAGAAAGATGATAACAGTTTCTGTGAGTGAACATATCAGCTCATATTGTTTCTATAATCATTAACTTTAAGGGTCTGAGCAGCCTTCAGAAATCCAGAACTTAAGCCTTCTGTGGAGGCAGCCACCTGTCTGAGGTCACACACATAGGTTCCTAGAGAGGTGTTAATCTTCGCTAGTTCACTGCAGAGTAAAATGCCACTGGCGTCAATCTCCTCTGAAGAATTGGTAGGAGAGAGGAACTTTCCTCTCATCACCACCACAGAGGGTCATCCTCTGCCAAAAGAGATATAAGCCCTCCTACCCATATTTCAGGGTTCCATCTGTTCCCTTAATCTCTGCCCCTGCCAAATACAAATCTCTGCAATGGGTATTTGCTTTGACTGTTTACAGGAAATGAAATGGACTAGTTAATATATTTCTCCAGGCCTTGCCAGAGCATCTTTTGTGGCCATTATTTCTTCAGAGTATTTATCGACCCAACAGAGGTGTTAGTAACCTGTATACCCAATATACAAGAGTTTCAGGACAAGCAGGAGATTTGCTCAGACAAGAAATAAAGCTACAGCTGGTTTTAAAGTAAGATAGCTGACTTTCCTTTGTTCTAACTTACTCAGCTTACTTTTTCATTTTTCCCTTTTTCTGGGGGGTGTTTTCCCTTGTCAAGAATGGGGTCTTCAGTCCCCATTCTTCCTGCATAGCAGTAACACTAGAACCTGTCTTGCACTAGGACCCTGAAGGCTGTTTCTCTCAGAATGCAATCCCACAATGACTGCAGCAGGCTAGGAACCAAGCAATGAGAGCTTTCCTGCACCTGGTGGCTCAATCCCAGCCATTGGGAGCTGTTTAAGATCACTATTCACCTAAGTTCTCCCAAGGTAACTGCATTGTGTTCCCTAGTTAAAAAAAAAAAAAAAAAAGCCTGTAGAGTATGCCTTCTCTGTCTGAAAACCAGCACAGAACTGGCTGACCATTGCCTCTTTGGGTACACAAGCAGTCGTCTTATGTACTGGTTCACCACTGTTCCCAAAGTCTTCATTGACTCCTGGAGTCTCCTTCTGCTTCCATGTTTCCCTAAAGTGAAGTTTCTGGGAAGTGGCCCCCAGTCAGAGGTGACTGGAGATTTTTCTCCCCTGTCTTGCCACAGAGGGCTACAAAGATGATGTCTATAATACACGTTTTTCTTTCATCTACATTTTTAAAGAGTAAGCATTCTGTTTAATTGATTCTTTGTATTCTTTTTCATTATATTTTGTTCTGGTTTGAATTTTGTGTGTTTGTGTTTTCTTCTTTGTTTTCTTGTTACTTTAGTTCTGACATTAGGATTTTACTTTGTAATCTTCTGTATTTCCGATATGGGCATTTAAGGCTCTGAATTTTCATATTAGGAATTCTTTGCTGAATCATGTATTTTGATAGTTTGTGTCACGTTTGTTTCTAGTTCAAGGAATCTTTAGATTTCCATCTTAATTTCATTTTTTACCCAATAATCATTTGGTAGCAGGTTGTTTAATTCCCATAACTTTGTGTATAATTGAGTGTTTATCTTATAATTGATGTCTAATATTATTTCACTGTGGCTTGAGAATATACATGATATGATTTTGATTATTTCTGAAATTGCCAAGACCTGTTTTGTGGCTTTAGATATAATCAGTCTTAGAAAATTTCTCATTTGCTGATGAAAACAATGTATATTCAGTAGTTTTGAAGTAGAATGGTCTGTAAATATCTGTTTGGCTCATTTTCTCTAGAGTCCAATTTAAGTCCAGTATTTCTTCATTTTACACATTGATAATTTGTCTGCAGTTAGTTGTTGAAGTTCCTATTAACCATGGTGGTACTCTTTACTTCCTTTCTTAGCTCTAGTACAATATACTCTATGTATCAGGAGCTCCTGTGTTGGGGGAACATATATTTACTTTTTTAATGTATTCTTGCTGAATTACTCTCTTTGCCATTACATGGTGAGCCTCTCTACCTTTGATGGCTTAGCATCAATTCTATCTTGTATGTGAATGGATATACCTGCTCTTTTTTGGTTTCTGTTTGTGTGGAATGTGTTATTTCATCCTTTCACCCTGAGTCTGTGTGAGTCCTTGTGAGTCAAATGTATTTCCTAGAAATGGAAGATACTTTGATGTGTTTATTAATCTACTCAACTCAACTCTTCAGAGAGTTAAAATTAAGTGATAGAGTTGATAGGTGTTCTATTCATTATATTGGTACAACCTTATTCCTTTGTTTGCCCTTTGTGATATTGTTTTACAAAATTGTGCTCTTTAGTTTTTTGGGTGACTTTGCACTAATGAGTATCTATTTTGCTGAGTATTTCCTGCAGGGCATGCCTGGTCACAACAAATTCCCTCAGTGTTTGCTTGTCTGGAAAATACTTAATTTATCCATCAATTGTGAAACTTAGTTTTTCAGTGTACATTAAAGTTTGGAATTTTTTCTGTTTAAGAAATTTGGAGATGGAGATAAATTCCTTTTGATTTGTAAGTTTCCACTGAGAAGTCTACAAAGAAAAGTTGACGAATTTTTCTTTATATGTTTGTTGATGCTTGTATAATCTTTTATTTCATTTTGATTTTGGCCAGGTTTTATGTGTCTTGGAGATGTCCTATCTCTTCTGAATCTTCCAAGTCTTGGATGTCCATCTTATATGGGTTAGTCTGTATCTCTGGCTATACCAAGAAATTTTTCCTCAATATTTCCCTCAAATGGTTTGCCCATATTTCAACTCTTTCATCTTTTCTTTCATAGGTACTTTTAATGTATTTGTTAGTGCACTTTGCATAGTTCCATAACTCCCTGACAAATTTCTCAGACTTTTTTTAAAATTTTCTTTTTCTTTTATACCATTTTGAATGACTGGGTTAGCTCATGAGGGTTGTCTTCAAGCTCTAAGGTTCTATTTCCCTTGGTTTATTCTGTTAGTAAAGCTTTCTTCTATGTTTTAAATTTGCTAAACTACTTTTTAATTTCTTTAAATTCTCATATTCTCTACGTAGTTCTTTAATAACTTGGTTTTGATTTATTTTCTTCTTTTGTTGGTTTTTAACTATTTAACTTTCTGTTCAGTTCCATTCATCGTATTTGCTATTCATATTCTGAATTATGTTTCTGTCATACTGGCAACTACCTTGTGGTTAGAGTCTACTGTAGTGGCTCTATTGTGATCCATGGGGTTATCAAACTTTTATTTTCTATTTCTCATTTCTTTTGCTGATTTCTTCTCATTGTGATCTTCTTTACACAGCTCAGAGCTCAACTAGTGAACCTGTTCCTTTTGGAAACTCTCCTAATTAGTTAAAAGTAGCTGAGGTCCCAGATGACATTTATTTTTCTTCTCTAAATGTTAACACAGCACAGGACGTGCATATGTAAAAATCTATAGCGTGGCTGTTTTACTTCTTTGATAATAACCTGCTATTGCCAAGTCAGTGCTGGAATTCAAGTCTTTGCATGGGGTGGTGGATTTTCCCCTAGATTGTTATAGAAAATTTGAGTTGAAGGTTGCTTGATACTCTCTCCAACAAAGCTGCTGACTTTGTGGAGATTGCTTTGTTCCTTTTTTCCTTACAAAGGTGACAGTGGCAGGTGCATGAGGCTGTCTAAGCAGTAGTCATCTGTGTCTAGGTTGTGGGCTTTTGCCTGATCTAGTTTAAGGTAAAATGGTAGTTCCAGGCTATGAGGTCCCAGATGGAGCATTGAACTTTGGAACTCTTCTGGTGGCCCAGCAGCAGGGGTAGATATGTATATGTGGGGTTTGGTTCCTGCTGAGCCATTGTAATACATGGGGTTGTGTCCTATGCCTAATGGGATTTCTGGAAAAACAGGTCTGGACCCTTGGGCTCTGGTGCAAGAGCCTTGGAATTAGATCTGGAGAAGAATCAGAAGCAAAGCTTCTAAGTGAGGACTCAGAGCCAGAAGCAAGACTGTGCAGGTGACGGACTGTTTCAAACTGGTGGTCAGAGGCATGGGATAATAGGTGGCAGGTAGTTCGGAATTTTGGTATTTAGGCAGGTCTATACAGGCTTCAGACAACTCTTCTGGCTTGAGGACTGTGAAAGCTAAGTTGCACAAGTAGGGTTCAATTCCAGTGGCCAAGTTACTGGGTAGTTCCTCTTACCCACTCAGGTCTTCCTGAAGCAGTTATCAACTCTCCCCAGGTCAAGCCTGTAGTGCCTGATACAACACCTCTGATCCCACAGTACTGGAGGATAGGGACAATTGGCTTCCTTTCACAGGGTATAAATCAGGTGAACATATGCTATGACTGCTCTCTCTCCAGCCTTTAGGGTATGATGTGAAGGCTAATGATATAAATCTGAGTCTCATTCAGACCTGGATCTGTGCATGTGAGAGCTTATGATGGCATCAGCTGCAGAAACCCAGGATCAGCAGCCACCAGAGCCTTACTGTGCCAATTCTTTACTGCAATAACTTTGAACAGACTGTAGAAAGCTCCATGTATATCCAGGCAGGTTTCTGGTGGTGAAAGAAATCCTGTAACAACTCAAGCATACTACCTGTGGGGTAAACATGGCACCCTGGTGCTCCATCCTAACATTCCTCATGTGTGGATGCATACCCTCAGAACCTTTTGCTATTTTCTTTTTCTTTATTTATTAAATCATAGTTAGATCGTGTATATATTAATACACTTATGGGGTACAATGTGCTGATTTCATATACAATTTGGAATGCTTACATTGTACTGGCTAATATATCCCTCACCTCATTTGCTTAATTATTGTGTTAAGGCATTTATACTCTATACTTAATAGATCCGACATGTACCCTTGCAATACGCACCATAGGTGTGATCCTACCATTCACCCTTCCTCCATCTGACCTCCCCCCTCCCTATTTTCAAATGAATTATCCCATCACTTTTTCTTTCAATGCTAGCGTCCTGTGTCAATTCTCTGGAGAGTCACAATGTTCCTTCTGAGAAGAGTTATCCCTTGGTAGGTATCTTCCTACAATTTATGATCCTTTCCTTGAGAGCAACTTGCTGGTAGGTTTCTCGTCTACTATCTCTTCTATGTTATTTTTAAGTGTTGTATATTTCTGCACTTTTTATGTAAGTTTGTGACACATTTTGAATTAATTCTTTTGAATGACATAGACAAGTGTGTCAATTCTTTTTGGCTATTGTTGTTGTATGTGGATAGTAAGTTATTCGGGCAACATTTGTTAAAATGACTATTCTTGTTCCACTGTACTGTCTTTCTTATCAAAGATAAACTAATCACATTTTGTGTGTGTGTCTATTTTGAGGCCCTCTATTATATTTTGGTGATCTATTGTTCTATTATTTTGACAATATTGCAGTCTTGATAATTGTAATTTTATAGCAAGTTATAAGTTGAATCTTGTAAATTATTCTACTTTGTTATTTTTTAATATAAAATTGGGTATTTTAGGTTTTTTACCTCTTCATATAAACTTTACAATTGGTTATTTTATTTGTTTATTTAAATCATAACTACATACATTAATGCATGTATGGGGTACAATATGCTGATTTATATACAATGTGGAATGCTTATATCAAACTTATTATCATAACAATCATCTCACATAATTATTTGTTGTTGTAAGACGTTTATACTCTACACTTAATACTTTTGAAATGTACCATTGCATAGTACACATTTGGTGTTTTCCCATCAAGTACCCTCCCTACTCTTGGCTTCCCAATCCTCTCTGCTCTCCTTTCTCTTCTCTCCTTCTTTCTGGACTATAGTTGTGTTTTATCATTCGTATGAATGTGTAGGTGATCATATATTGGTTTCATAATAACATTGATTATATTGAATACTTTTTCTTCCGTTCTTGAGATACTATACTAACAAAACTACGCTCCAATTACAAACAGGTAAACAAAAAAAAAAGATGTAAACTCTTCATCTTTTTTTTATGGCTAAATAATATTACATGATATACATATACCATAATGTGTTAATCCATTTATGAGTTGATGAGCACTTGGCCTGCTTCCATGGCATGGCAATTATGAATTGAGCTGCAATAAACATTCTGGTGCAAATATCTTTGTTGTAAAATTATTTTTGATCATCTGGGCATATACTTAGTAGAGGAATTTCAGGATCTAATAGTAGGTCTACTTTGATGATGATGATGATTATTATTATTATTATATTTTTTGAGATGGAGTCTCAAGCTGTTGCCTCGGGTAGAGTGCCATGGTATCATAGAGCATAGCAACCTCCTTTTCTTGCACTTAAGAGATCCTCTTGCCTCAGTTTTTCTACTTTTAGTAGAGATAGTATCTCACTTTTACTCAAGCTGATCTTAAACTTGTGAGCTCAAGCTTTCAACCTGCCTCAGCCTCCCAGATTGCTAGGAGTACAGGTATGAGGGTAGATCTACTTTTAGTTCTTTGAATATTCCCCAAACTTCTTTTCAAAAAAGCCATATTACCTGGCATTCTCAACAGCACTGTAAGTGTTCCTCTCTCTCCACATCCATGGCAACATATATAGTTTGGGGATTTTGTGATGTGAGCTAATCTTACTGAAGTTAGATAATATCTCAAAGTAGTTTTGAGATTTGCATTTCTCTGATTATTAAAGATGATGAGCATTTTTCCATATTTGTTAGCAATGAGACTGTCTTCTTCAGAGAAGCTTCTGTTAAGTCTCTTGAACACAATGAAATGGGGTTATTTGTTGTTTTCTCATTGATTATTTTTAGTTCTCTGTGGATTGATGTTATCAGACCTTTGTCAGTAACATAACCTGAAAAAAGCTTCTCCCATTCTGAGGGCTGTGTCTTTGCTATACTTACAAAGGGCTGTGCTCTTTTGGTGGGGCATAAGTTTTTTAGTTTGATCAGATCCCAGTAATATATTTTTGGTGTTGCTTCAATTGCCAGAGGGCTCCTCCTCATAAAGTATTTTCCCAGGCCAATATCTTTAAGCATTTTTCTTGAACTCCTTCTAGTATTGTTATAGTTTCTTAACTATAACAATTTTTTAAGTTATAGTTGAAATTTTTTATCCAGTGACAATCAATTTTTGTTAATGGTTAAAGGTGAGGGTCCAATTTCAGTCTTTTACAGGTCTCCAGCCAGTTCACCCAGCACTACTTGTTAAATAGTGATTCTTTCCCCCAATTCATGCTTTTCATATGCTTATCAAAGATCTAATGATGATAAGTGGCTGGGTTCATCTCTAGGTTCTCTATTCTTTTCCATATATCTATCTCTATATTTTTATGCCAGTACCATGCTATTTTGATCACTGTAGATTTATAGTATAGCCTTAAGTCTGATAATGTAATACCTCCTGATTTGTTTTTATTTCTGAGTAATTTCTTGGCTATCAAGTTTATTTTTTTCAGATTCCACATAAAATGAAGTACTATTTGCTCAAGCTCTTTAAAGTATGCAATGGTGCTTTAATAGGTATTGCATTAAATATGTAGATTGCTTTTGGTAGTATGGACATTTTAATAATGTTGATTCTTTCCATCCATGACAATGGTATATTTGTCCATTTGTTAACATCTTTAGGTATTTCTTTTCTCAGAGTTTCATAATTCTCTTTATAGGGGTCTTTCAAGTCCTTCATTAAGTAAATTCCCAGATGTTTCATCTTCTTTGGCACTACCATAAAAGGAATAGAGTCCCTGACTTTATTTTCTGCTTGACTATTGTTGGTATATATAAAAGATACTGATTTATAAGAATTGATTTTGAAACCTGAGGTGCTACTGTATTCTTAGATCAATTCTAAGAAAGTTGTAGTTGAGTTCCTGGGGTTTTCCAGGTATAAGATCATATAATCTGCAAAGAGTCAGTGTTTGATCTCCTCTGACAACATTTGGATACCCGTGATCACCTTCTCTTGCCTGATTGCAATGGCTAAGTCTTCCATTTCTATGTTGAGTAGCAGTGGACACAATGGGCATTCTTGTATAGTTACATATTTGAATGGAAATGTTTTCAATTTTAGTCTATTCAATGTGATGTTGGCTGTGGTTTTGCTGTGTATGTAACTCTATCAGTTTAAGAAATGCCCCATCTAAGCCTATTTTCTTGATATTCTGATCATGAAAGGACACTGGATAGTATCAAAAGCTTTTTCTGCTTCAATTGAGACAATCATATGGTCTTTATTTTTATTTTATTTTTGTGATTAATTATATTTATAGATTTACATATGTTGAATCAAACTTGTAACCCTGGGATAAACTCAACTTGGTCATGGTGTATAATTTATTTGATGTGTTGTTGAATTATTTTTGTTAGGATTTTATTGAATCTTTTTTTCATCAATATCAATTAATAATTTTGGTCTATAATTTTATCTCTTTGTTGGGTCTTTTTGTGGTTTGGGGGTCAGGGTGATATTTGCTTTGTTGAATGTGTTGGGAAGTATTCCTTCTTCTATGTTTTGGAAAAGGTTATGTAATACAGGTACTTGTTCTTCTTTCAGGGTTTGATAGAATTCTGATGTGAAGCCATTTTATCCTGGACTTTGGTTTTTCAGACATTTCCTATAGTTGATGCTATTTCAGTGCTTGATATAGGTATATTTAAAATTTCTCATTCTTTCTGACTGAGTCTAGGAAGATAGCATACTTTCAGGTATTGATCCATTTTCTCCATATTTTCATGTTTCTGAGAATAGAGGTTTTTTTGTAGTAATCATTGAAGATTTATTGAATTTATGTGATGTCTGTTTTTATTTTTCCTTTATTGTTTCTGATAGACAATTTTAGAGATTTTACTTTTCTGTTTCTGATTAGGTTAGCCAAAGGTTTATCAATTTTGTTAATCTTTTCAAAAAGCCAAATTCGGCTCAGCACCTGTTGCATAGTGATTATGCACCAGCCACCTACACCGAGGGTGGTGGATTCCAATACGGGCCAGGCCAGCTAAACAGCAATGACAACTGCAACAAAAAATAGCCAAGAGTTGTGATGAGCACCTGTTTTCCCAGTACTTGGGAGGCAGAGTCAAGAGAATCACTCAAGCCCAAGAGTTTGAGGTTGCTTTGAGTTGTGAAGCCATGGCACTCTACCAAGGGTGACATAGTGAGACTCTGTCAAAAAAAAAAAAAAAAGCCAACTTTTTGTTCCATTGATCTTTTGAATGATTTTTTTGTTTTCAATTTCATTTAGATGTGCTCTTATGTTTGTTATTTCTTTCTTCTGATGGGTTGGGGTTGGAATATTCTTCCTTTTCCAGCTGCTTGAGATGACCCATTTAGTTGTCGACTTTCTCTTTTTCTATTTTCTTAAAGAAAGCTTTCAATGGTAGTAATTTTCCTCTTCAGACTGCTTTTGTAGTATACCACAAGTTTTGATAATTTTTGTCTTTGCTATAATGTTGTTCCATAAATTCTTAATTTCATATTTGACCCAGCTATCATCCGGCATAAATTTATTTAGTTTCCATGATTTTGTTTGAGTACGAAGATTCTAGTTTCTGTTGATTCAACTTTTAATCCATGATGGTCTATGAAGATAGAAGGAATAATTTCTATCCTTTTAAATTTGCTGAGGTTAAATTTGTGCCCTAAGATATGATCAATTTTGTAGGATGAACCATGGGCTGATGAGAAGAATATGCATTCAGTTTCATTAGGATGAAATCTTCTGTAGATATCTATTAAATCCATTTGTTCTAGGGTCAAGTGTAAGTCCATTATTTTGTGGTTTAGTTTCTTCTTGGAGAATCTGTCTAAATCTGCCACATGGGGTATTAAAATCTCAAACTATTATAGTGCAGAAAGATATCAAATTGTTCATATCTATTAGGATTTCCTTTATAATTTGAGGAGCATTCTGGTAGGTCACATAAATGTTAATTATCAAAATCTCTTCATGGTAAGTGTTTCCCTTGACAAATATGTAGTATCCATCCTTATCTTTCTGTATTTTTGTTGGTTTAAAACTTATAGTGTTTTCAAACAAAATTACAACCCCTGTTTTTTTTTTTTTCTGATTTTCATTTGCCAATATTAAAGATGTCCATCCCTTCAACCTGCGTCTTTTCTTATCCTTTAAGGCAGTGATTCTCAACCTGTGGGTCACAATCCCTTTTTAGCAATGAAAATACATGGTGGCATTAGGAAAATTGAGAACCACTGCTTTAAGGTGAGATCAGACTCTTGTATGCAACAGATATATGGCCCAAGTTTTTGTATACAGTATCCAACTTGTGTCTCTTTAGAGGAAAATTTAAGCCATTCACATTAATTGAGGGAATTGATAAGCATGGTAATGTTTTGGTTATCATGTTTTCCAAATGCCCAGTGGATGTTAGATTTTGTTCAAGACTTTCATGGTGAGTTTACGTTGGTGGTAGAACATTGAGCTGCTTTATGGAAATGGGTTTGAGTAGTTTTGCAACAGCTGGTTCAGTTATGATAATTTTTTTCAATGTATGTAAGTCAGTAAATTATTTGATTTCTCCATCACAAATGAAACACAGTTTAGCTGGATACAGGATCCTGGGCTGAAAGTTGTTTTGTTTTAGGAGATTGAAGGTCAATGAACATCCTCTTCTGGCTTGAAAAGTTTCTGCTGAGAGATCTGCAGTCATTCTAATATTCTTTCCCTTGTATGTAATGCCTTTCTTTCATCTGGCTGCTTTCAGAATTTTGTCCTTCATATTAACTTTGGGAAAGTTAATCACAATGTGTCTAGGAAATACTTTATTTGGATTGAGTCATGCTGGGGTTCTGAAACTGTCTACTATCTGTGTTTCTGGATTTCTTGCCATGTTGGGAAATTCTCCTCCATGATGTCTTGGAGTATCAGGGCCATCCTCTTCACCTTCAGGAATTCCTATAAAGTAAATGTTTTATCTTTTGTAGTGGTCCCACATCTATCTCATGGAATGATGAGTTTTTGCTTTCCATTTTTTCTGCCAATTTGAGCATTTGAGAACATTCAAAAGTTTTGTCTTCAATTTCATAATACTTTCTTCTGCCTGCTGAAATTGAGTATGAAATTCCTGTTGCTGTTGAGTTTAACTTTTATTTCATGATGGTCTGAGAATATTTGGTATTTCTACTGTATTGTAGTGCTCCTACAATGACTTTTTTTATTTCTTCTAGTTCTGCTATCTTTTTTCTAATTATGTCCATATTCTTAGTGATTTTTGTCTTTGAATTCAATTATTTCTTGTGATAATTTTTGCACAACTCTTTGGATTTCTATTTCCATCTTTTCCTCCATTATTTTCATTTTATTTGCAATCCATATTCTGAATTATATTTCTGATATTTTAGCCAGTTTTTTATAAATTGCATCTTCTGACATATCTCCTTTTTCATTCTTTTGGGGAGTTAATCTACTCAGATTATTCATGTTTCCAGAGTTCTTCCACTGGTATTGCTCCATGATTATTTTCCATAGTTTGACCAGTAAAACTGGTAGGGTTAGACTAGATTGAGGGCTTCAGGAATTGTTGTTAACCAACCCTTTACCAAAGACATGAGACTGGTGATTTTGGCTTTTTATCTACAACTTTTAAAAGGTCCTTTTCAGACCTACAGCCAGAGACTCTGAGGGCCTCACTGGTGTGATAGGGGCAGCTGGCTCTGTCTTGTAGTCAGCCAGTCTCTAACCAATCATTTTTTTATTCCTTATGAAATCATGACTATGTACATTAATGCATTTATGAGGTACAATGTGCCGATTTGATATACAATGTAGAATGCTTCAATCTAACTGATTAACATAACCAGCTCTTTGTTTACTTATTTCTTGTGGTAAGGCATTTATACCCTATTCTTAATAGTTTTGAAATGTATCATTGCATTATGCACATTAGGTGAGGTTCCCCCAAATACCCTCCTTCCTCATGGTCTCCCCTTTCCCTTCCCATCTCTCTTTTATTCCCTCTTTCTTTCTGGACTATGGTTATGTTTACCCATACTATGAATGTGTAGGTGATTATATACTGATTTCATAGTACTATTAGATACATTGGATAGTTCTTCCCCTTTCTTGAGATACTTTACTAAGAAGAATATGTTCCAGCTTCATCCAGGTAACTTAAAAGATGTGAAGTCGCCATCTTTTTATGGCTGCATAGTATTCCATGGTATACATATACCACAATTTGTTCATCCAGTCTTGGGTCAATGGGCATTTGGGCTGCTTCCATGACTTAGCAATCGTGAACTGGGCCACAATAAACATCCTGGTACAAATGTCTTTGTTTTAAAATGATTTTTGATCATTTGGGTGTATACATAATAGAGAAGTTGTACGATCAACTAGTAGGTCTACTTTAATTCCTTGTGTATTTTCCAACTTCTTTACCAAAAGGTCATATTAGCTTGCATTCCCACCAGCAGCATACAAGTGTTCCTTTCTCTCTACATCCACACGAAAATCTGTAGTTTGGGGATTTTGTGATGTGGGTTAATCTTACTGGAGTTAGATGATATCTTAAAGTGGTTTTGATTTGCATTTCTCTGATGATTAAACGTGGTGAGCATTTTTTCATGTGTCTGTAGGCATTGTACCTGTCTTCTTCAGAGAATTTTCTGTTCAAGTCTCTTGCCCATGCAGAAATGGGGTTGTTTTTATTGATTAATTTGAGTTCTCTGTTGATTGTAGTTATCAGACCTTTTTCAGAAGCATAACTTGCAAATATCTTCTCCCATTCTGAAGGCTATCTGTTTACTTGCTGTGCTCTTAACTGTAAAGAAGATTTTTAGTTTGATTAGATCCCAGAAATATATTTTTGGTATTGCATCAATTGCCAAGGGGAGTCCTCCTCATAAAAATCTCTCACAATTAAATTTCTTCAAGAGCTTTCCATGCACTCCCTTCCAATTTTAATGAGTTGTGAATTTAGGCTTAAATCTCAGCTCAAGATAGATACAAGCAACTGTGACACCCTACCTCCCACCAGCGACAACTGGAGGAGGAGAATAGTCCTTCCCTGCTCAACCCAACAATGGCTCAACGTTGGAGGATCTCTAGGTGGCTGGCCCTGGTCAAGAGTTCCAATCTCATTTTCCCAGGCAGCATAGTCACTGCTTAGCTGGGAGAAATAAAAGGGTCTCCAGAAACATGACAGCAGGGAACCACAACAAGCTCTGACCTGAAAACATGAAAGGCTGGGTGTGGATCTTTCCAGTGTTCAGTGCTATTAGAAAGTACCCCCCCAGCCAAAGAGTCAGTCCAGGGGGATCAGTCCCTTTTGCACCTTACACCAACAGGCACACACAGCCACTTATAAACCCATGGGGCTGTGTCCCAGCTCCCTCCAGTGAGCAATGGAGCCATGTGTATGAACCTGCCAGAGTGAAAAAAGAGTCAGTGCCTCCTACCCTGCCACACTGTGCCACCAGCAACCTCCAAGGGCTGAAGCTTGGCTCCCTCTGGTTCCCAATGGAATCTGGGATGTGCTCCAATAGAGTTTTCCCTAAGGTGTGAGCACCACTGTCCACAGGCGGGTCCCATCACAGCAGCATGTATTTCTCTCCTACAGAGTCTGTGTTTCTGCCCTAGTAACACTCTACCATGGGCACCCCAGAGGGTTTGAGTCCCAGGTCCCTTAGATGGTCAGTAGAACTGGTAAGTGATTCTTCAAAATTCAACCCAGGGTAAAAGCCCCACTACCACTGTGTACTGTTGCAGTGCCACACATCTCCCTCTTCTGCTTGTCCCTTTCAGCCCATGCCTCCCAACTTCCAGTTCAGTCACTATTCCAGAGCAGATTTTCAGTAGCCCACACAATTCACAGACCTCTCAAGGAATTGCCAAACACTCTGGGCTTTGCAGGGGACAGGGTTTCAGACCACCAGGTGAGGAGCAAAGGGTGGACTGGGAGTTCAGAATGGCAAGGTAAATATTTGCACAATTTTACGCTGGGCAGGAGAATGCCTAGGCTTACCAGTGGGACCTTTCTGGAGAAGGAATCCCATTGTTTAGCAGCTCATTCCCATGGGATAAAATAAGTAGTGTTCTGTTCACTACTTGCTTATAGAGAGCATGGAGTGAGCCACTCTCCAGGGGGAGGGATCTCTTGTCCTCTTGGTGATGGATTTTATACTTGGAGTTTGTTTCCTTGGAGTTACAGCTCACCTTAGTAGGGATGATGTGCACTCATCAATCCTTTTTCTTAGCTCAGCGCCTGACCTTCAGCTTCATTGAGTTCTTTCTGTCCATTATCTCTCCCTCTGGATGGAAGCCTCTGTTGAAAGTTGACTTCAATCTGCCATCTTACCTCCTCCCCCTAAAATTGGTTGAAATTGCATTTAACCTATGGATCAATTTTGTAAGAACAGACATCTTCATAATATTGAGGCTTTCTGTTACTGTGTATGGAATGTGTCTCTATCTGTTTATTTTGCTCCTGACTTTTTAAATCTGTTTTTATAGTGTTCCTTATATACAGAATGTATATAATTATGTATATTTTGACTTAAGCATTAAATTTATTGAGCTAATATAAATGGTAATGTTCTTTTTGTTTAAAATTTTATTTTTTTATGATTGGTATATAAGGAAGAAATTTACTTTTGTAAGTAAACCTTGCATATTTGCTATAATTGCTTATTCTTTTTATGAATTGTGTTGTTGAACTTTTATGTTTTTTATATTTAGACCATCATTCCATCTATCAACAAGTTCATTTTATTTATTCCTTTTAAATTTGTATATTTTTTTCCCTTGTTATGTTACTTATTAAGACTTCCAGGACAACTTTGAAAAACAATGGTGAGGATATATTCTTAACTTGTTCCTAATTTTAGTGGGAAAATTTTGATTTTTTACTATGAAGAATGATGTTAATTGAATATTTTTTATACATAGTATTAATTAGCTCAAGGAAATGTTTTACAATTCTTTGTTTATTGATAGTTCTTATCATGGGCAGGCATTAGATTTTGTTGAATTATGCATCTATTGATATAATTGTGTGATTTCGTTCTTCTTCATTATGTTGATGTGAGTCCTCAATTCTAGCCACAAGAGAAGCATTCAAATATTAAAGGCCCTGAAATGAACATAGGGAGCTTCCAAGAGATTGTCAAATGGCATTGTTCCAGTGAGGGA
Organism: Galagoides demidoff; assembly: GCA_963574575.1. Lineage (NCBI taxonomy): Eukaryota > Metazoa > Chordata > Mammalia > Primates > Galagidae > Galagoides > Galagoides demidoff. Next base: position 3,239 of record CAUYQV010010618.1, on the reverse strand, counting down.
GTGCATAATGGGTTGCACATAATTCCTGATACAAAGTAATTATAACAGTGATTTGTTTTAGAGCCCCATGGCCAACATCATGTGACCAACCTTGGATCCAGTAGCATCAGGGCTAAAGGACAAGAAAATATGAGCTTCAGCCAATGTTGCTGATGACTGAGACCAAACAACTCAAACCAGTGCCTGTGCATGTGCAAGTCATGGGCTACTGCTGGTGGGGTTGAGGAAAAAATGAGGTACACGCTATGCCATCAGGGCTAACAAACACGTACCACCAGAACTGATGCAGAAGTGGTGAACATGTTCCCTCCTCACTAATATTAGAGTCATGTCTAATTTCTACGATGGCTCTACTTGAGCATTCTATTGATGCTTGGTTGATTGCTTTGTCCTTTCCTAACATAGCTAGCATCTACACACACCATTAGAGGGCTTTTACATAAGATTACCAAGCTTGGTTTTGCCTCACTTGTCAGAGTACACAATGCAGGGGCCTGGGGATTATCCTGCCAAGTTTACTGTGGTTAGTAACAGAATACTTATTTGAACCCTGAGGTCGGATCTACCTATGATGTCACTACCATCACAACTGGCACCTACTTGTTCATTCCACCTGGGGTCCTATAGACTAAAGCACTTAGATTATTGAGCCTATTGCCAACACAAGCATGTACTTCTTGGGACTTCAAGGGTGATCCCACAACTGCCATTTCTCATGTCATCCCAGTTGTCCAGGGGCCCAAATACCCACCTGCCTCCCTGGCCAAATGCTATTATCACCAGGATCCAAGCCAACCACCCACAATCCCAATAGTTAGTCAACTTAGGCCCATCACAACTTATGCCTGCTATGTGAGGCCCAAGTACAGCCATGCTCTGCTCCACTCAGCATTACCACTATATGGGCTGAAAGATTGATCTAACTGGCATCCCAGTCCCCAGTAAAACTTCAGCACAGCTCCTCCTAATAACTATGCCCTGAACCACCAAAGAAATAGCAGACATTACTGACACTGTTCAAAGCAAACAAATAAATAAACAGCTACAACAATAAAAGAAACAATCAAACAGAGACCACCCAGAACCAAAGCCATAGTGCCTTCTCAAACAAAATCATAGATATATCTTCACACAAAAGTCCTACTCCACTAAAGCAAGTGCAAAAAATTTGAAAAATCTATATTATAAATATTTACAGTTATCAAAGTATCAACAGAGGAATCATTAACTAAAACATGGAAACATGTAATAGAACACAATAAGTGTCCAGCAACAGATTCAAATTAAAAACAAATTTGATATATCCAAGAAAAAATACTTTAAAGTCTTGATACTAAATAGCTACACTGAGATATAATAAGTTTAGTAAAAACAATGCAGAAATGTTATTAAAGAAATTAAGGGTATGAATGAGAAATTTATGAAAGAGATAAATATCATCTTTACAATAATAAAAATAAATCAAACAGGAATTTTGTTTAGACCTGAAAAATTAATTGAATGAAATAAAAAAATGCATTCAAAAACATCAATAATAGAGTAGATCAAATAGAAAACAATATCAGAACTTGAAGATAAGTCTTTTGAAAATAAAATTGAAGGGGTGGAGCCAAGATGGTGGACTGCAGCCAGCTTTTTACAGAAGCTCCCGTCCAGAAGGAGGCTGAAAGGACAGAAGTTTAGCTACTTAGCTGATGGTTTGGAGAAGAGTCAAGAGAGAAGATTGAGGAGCACACTTCAACCTTCCTGAGGCGAGCTGCGACCCCAAAAAGACAACCAAAAGGTACAGAAACCACCACCAAGCGGACGGGAATCCCCTCCCCCGCAACAAGGGCTCGCAGTTTACTCCATGCAAACAAGCGAGCAGAGTTCAAACTTCCTCCCATTCTATCTCACAGGAGAAACCCCCTAAAAACTGGACCTCCTACCCCTGCTGGCGTGCCACGGAACCCTCCGGCCAGGCACAAAACTGGAAAACTGTATAAATCTGTATATATTCCCCACATGCAACATTGAACTCTGAGTCCCCACCCACCCACTCCGAGATCCGGAGATTTATTACCTATAGAGTTCTGATCCCTGAGGTTCTCCTTGGGAGAGGTGGAGGGGTGAAGGGCTGGTGTTGTTTTGTGCTGACTGTGTTGCGGGCTTGAGGAACGGAGCCGCCAGGTCAGCAGCGGAGGAGTCCGGAATGGCAGGCTGACGCCATTGATCCATCCATGCCCCACCCCCTTGGGAATCGGACTGCGGCCACAGGCAGGGCGCACATAACTTTCTTGGGTGGAGCGCCAGCCCTCAGGGCAAATGCGGCTGAGACAAAGGCAGTGGGCGGGCAGGGGCTAGAATTGACACCTGAGTGTAAAGGTGAAGAGAAATCCAGCCAGACAGAAGCCTAATTTAAACATGCAAGGCCCCCCTGCCGAACTCAGATTTTTGGCTGATTTACCCAGGTAAACCCCAGGAGCAGTGGCCTACTGGAGTGAATAGGGCCACAGACCTGGGGGATTACGAGTGACTGGCTGCAAGGTGGAGAAAGAGGTATTAAACTTCCTACGCCAACCCATTTGCCAGGTGGGTCCCTTTGCCTTCGCACAGCACTGGAGCAAGTTATATCTGAACTGCAAGCAGACCCCTCTTATCTAGTTCCCAGAGACATTTGAACTCTTCCACCTAAAACGGGTGCTGACTGGGACAACTGACTTGGACCCCTCAAAACTGGTCGACCACCCAGGGACTATTCAAAGGGGCACCCCAGGTATATGGTTGAGGGAAGGTTTGAACAATATAAAACTGTATATATTCCCCACCTGCCATTGAAGTCTGAGGAGTTCCCACCCACTCACTCCAAGGTTTGGAGGTAAACCCCGGGAGCAGTGGCCTACTGGAGTGAATAGGGTCACGGACCTGGGAGATCACGAGTGACTGGGTGTAAGGTAGGGAAGGAGGTATTAACCTTCCCAGACTAACCCAGTTGTCGAGTGGATCCCTTTGCCCTCACGGAGCCTGGCGGGCCCTAGAACTGCTTGCTAGAGTTGCACACCCCACGAGCAGCAGGCTCCTGCTCTGGGTAGGTCCAGAACAGCTCGCTATTGCCGTAAGTGTCCTGCAGTCAGAGGCTGAGGCATCCTCCATTCCAGGCAGACCCAAAACATCTTGTGAGAGACACACACACCCCACGGGGGCCAGGGAAGGTGTTCCCTGCTCCAGGCTCCCAAGCTGAGTGGGCCTAGAACTGATTG